>JAXQQM020068082.1:0-77972 GCA_034641835.2 Pinus albicaulis
TTGTTGAGTCTCAAATCTGCATCTTTCCTATACACCTTTCTAGAATTTTTCCATTTACCTGGACCTCCTAAGCTATCAATATCATTGCATATTAATCATAAAAGAGCATTTAAAATGGTTTTTAACTATGTTTTGTGTCTGCTGTTTGAATTATGTTTTTGCTCATTTAGCTGTGGAATCTTGTCACTTTCCGTAGTTGCTGCAACTTTTCGCAACCATTTGGTTAAAGTCTATATTGCAGGTGTCTTCAAGAAAATCGAGCCACATGGGCAAGTTGGAAATGATATGGACATGGATCGAGTCCTATTGGCTCAGTCGAATTCACCTAAAAAGGCTGTGGTCAAAGGTGGCCAAGTGGTGGTCAACCATAGAGTCCCACGGTGACAGAACTCTGTTTTTCATCACGTGAAGACTTGCGTGGCCATTTCTAAATCACGGAGACATATCAACACCTATAAACGGCTTCATAAGCCGAATCCAACAGCCACTTTCCATAGATTTAATCTTCACGGCAGCCATGATGCTAGATTTCTGGACGTGGTAGTTCACGTGTCTTCTATCAGCGCAGACTTTAGGGAATTAGTTATATCACCCTCTGTTATAAATAATGCGTTCTCATACGCATAATAGTTAGTTCTTGTAATGTAATTCTGCTGTAAAGAAAGCCACTGTGTCGTAACACTTTTTCCATTGTTATGACTGCATTTTGAATATATGAGAAGACTCTATTTATCAGCGTAATTCGTGGTTGATAGCTGTTGTCCGAGGTTTGTGCAGAGGGCCCCTGCGCACGCTGAGGTTTTGTGTATTACTGTATAGTTTCATGCTTCATTTATTTACGTTCATTGTGCCATAGTCATTCACGTGTATATATATTACATCTTTCATGGTATTTACGTTTCATCTTTGTCCATAATCTTTCATGCTTTACATTTTACTTCTGTCCATAATATTTTATGCTTTATATTTTTGTTAACTTATCAGTGTTTTTGTTCCAGATTACAATAGGCAGCCTGGGCATTTGCACATCATTTTATAATGACTAATGACATGGAATCAATCTTGTCCTTCTGCTGATTTCTTTTTCTTAGTTTTTAATTCCAGCACTGTTTTATTCATTTCAGTTTTGAACATTTTCTTTACTAGTTAGATTAGATATTAAGCTGCTCATGTCATTATCAGTTACCTCCAAAAGCCATAGCGAGACTAATGGTGAGGGATTGAAGTATGAGTGTGTAGTTTGATATTAGTTTATTTTTCTGCAAGTTAGATATTAAATTTCTCATGTCATTATTAGTTACCTCCGAAAGCCATAGCGAGACTAATGGTGAGGGATTGAAGTATGAGTGTGTAATTTGATATTAGTTTATTTTTTCTGCAAATTAGATATCAGATTGCTCAAGTTGTTTATGATTACCTCCGAAAGCCATAGCGAGACTAATGGTGAGGGGTCAGAATATGAGTTGATGTAATTTGATTTTATTTTTACTTTACTTGCAATCTTTTCTTTGAGTACAGTTTCTTTTGTGTTTAGACAGCAGCAAGGGTAATGGTTTTCATGATCAATAGTTCACTGTTTGTTTAATTAGAATAGTGGCACATTTTCATTTCCTTTTAGGAACTAATTTTGTCATTGTATGTTTCAAAATAATTTTGAAGTTTGAAGTTTGGTAAATCATTATAAAGGACATCATTGCCTTGAACAATCATAACCATACTTGTCTTTTAGAATTTCCATCTCACATTAGGAAACCAACCAAGATAAAAAGAAAAAAACCAAAAACGACAAAAAGTAAGAGATAGGTTATCTTGCACATATAGTGCGCTACACTTCATCAGCTTACGAATCCCGGATTGACAAATTAATGTAGCAATTTAGGACACACTAAATTGACCAAAAATTTTGGTGCCGTTGCCGGGGAAGTGTAACTAGGTAGCCAATTTCTTAAAAATATATATATAAAAGAAGGGAAAACTTGATAACTTCTTGAAGTATGCTCTCCTCTTGCACCTAGTGTGCTCTAGAGGATCAGAAAAGAGAGTTATTGGTTCAAGTAATTTCTTAAGTATGCTCTCTTCTTGCACCTAGTGTGACCTGGAAGATCAGAAAGAGAATTATTAGCCCAACTTAAAAATATATATATATAATAAAAATGACATGCATAGAGAAATATACCTCTGAGGAGGACTCTCTTAAAGCCAATAAGGATTCTGAGGAAACATCTCTTCAAAACTCGAACATTCAAAAAGAGAAAGAAAAGTTAACACCCACAACTCCTATAGTTGAGCAACCTGCATCTTCATCCACACCTCCTTTTCCTGAAAGACTACAAATTGATAAGGGGGTGGAAAAACAAATCTTGTTGCCTAACTATGATTTTCTAGATGAATTGAAGAATGTTTGTATCAAGATTCCCTTGCTACAAGCCATTCGAGAGATTCCTATTCTAGCAAAAACAATAAAGGAGTTGAGTTTCAAAAGACCAGGAAGGAAACTGAAAGACACAAGAAGAATCCACCTGGTAGGAAAAATTGCAGATATTATGATGGGAAAAATTACCATGCAGAAGTATGTAGATCCAGGAAGTCCAATTATCAAGACACATATAAATGGGATAGAAATTCCAAACACATTGATTGACTTAGGGGCTGCTATTAACATTATAAGTAGACAGACTATGGACCAGCTAAAACTTCCTAACCTTCTTTTTACACCTACTTTACTGCAACTTGCAGATCGATCAATTATTAAACCAGATGGTGTATTAGAAGATATTTCAGTCTCCTTAGATTCTTGGAAATATCCAGTAGATTTTATGATTTTGACTCCCAAGAGTAATCTAGGAGGGCACCCACTTATCTTAGGAAGACCTTGGCTAGCCACAGCTGATGCTTTCATTAGTTGTAGATCTGGGGATATGTACATCTCTAATGGTAATTCGACAAAGAAATTCAATTTGTATCCTCCAGCAAAAGCAATCACAGAAGTAGGAGACAATGAATGGGTCGATGATGAGGACACTATACAACCCGTCTTTACCATTTCTGAAATCAGTGAGGATAGTCAAATTCTGAACACATTAGAAAATTTTGAGACATCTTCAGAATATGACCCCACACAATTTCAGTTGGAATCTGACATAGAATATTTATCATCAAGACAAATGTCTCTTTACTCTATGGAAGAGTTTGGTAGTTCTACCATTGAGATTTTTCCGAAAAAAACATTGAATATCAACAAAAATTTGGAAAAGTCACAACAAGAAGAACTAACCAAAATCTTGCAAAAACATTCTACTACATTTGCATGGGAGTATACTGACATGAAAGGTATTGATCCTAAGACTTGCATCCATCATATCTATATTGAGGAAAACAGTAGACTAATCAGACAACCTCAAAGAAGGATGAATCCAAATCTTAGGGAGATAGTGAAAGAAGAGCTCCAAAAATTACTCAATGTAAACTTCATTTATCCAATTTAAAATAGCCGATGGGTTTCTCCTTTGGTTATAGTACCTAAAAAGAATGGTAAATGGAGGGTATGCATTGATTACAGGGAATTGAACAAAACAACTTTGAAGGATCACTTTCCTTTGCCTTTTATCGATCAGGTATTAGACACATTAGCAGGTAAAAAGTACTTTTCATTTTTGGATGGTTTTAGTGGCTATAATCAAATTTAGGTAGCACCTGAAGATCAAGATAAGACCACATTTACTTGTCCATGGGGAAATTTTGCCTACCGAGTGCTTCCTTTTGGGTTATGTAATGCACCTGCAACATTCCAAAGAGCAATACTAGGAATTTTTTCTGATCTAATCCATGATTGTGTAGAGGTTTATATGGATGATTTTACATTTTATGGTAATTCATTTGAAGAGGCATTAGAAAATTTGGAAAAAGTTCTTATAATATGTAAAGAAACAAACCTTTCATTAAGCCATGAAAAATGCTTTATGATGTTTACTGAAGGGATTGTTTTAGGACATCATATTTCAGGAGATGGGATTAAGGCTGATAGATCAAAAGTTGAAGTCATCTCCAAGTTGCCTATTCCAAATTGTCAAAGAGATGTTAGAAGTTTTCTAGGATTTACTGGATACTATAGAAGATTTATAGAAAACTTCACTAAAATAGCATCTCCACTCTTCAAACTGCTTACAAAAGACCGTGAATTCAAATGGGATCCTGATTGTCAATCAGCCTTTGAAACTTTGAAAACAAGAATATCTGAAGCACCTATCTTGAGAGGACCAAATTGGAAACTCCTTTTCCATATTTCTACGGATGCTTCAGATACAGCTCTAGGAGCTGTGTTGGGTCAAAAAGATTTAGTTCCTTATGCCATTTATTATACCAGTAAAAATTTGACTCCCACAGAGTTGAACTATACTGTGACTGAAAAAGAGTTTTTAGCTGTTGTTCATGCAATTAATAAATTTAGACATTACATAACAGGCTATGAAACTTTTATTCATACCGACCATTCTGCAATTAGATATTTAATGAAAAAACCTGTTACTAATGGCAGAGTGACAAGATGGCTTTTACTTTTGCAAGAATTCAATATTACTATGTTGGATAGACCAGGAAAACAAAATACAGTAGCTGATTTCTTGTCTAGGATTCAGAATACTAAAGAAGATTCTCCTGTAGAGGATAAGTTTCCCGATGAATACTTGTTTGCAGTAACTATTAAGACTCCTTGGTATGCAGATATTGCTAACTATTTGGTTACAGGGAAACTGCCTTCACATTTATTTCCAAGTTAAAAACGAAAAATTATTCAGGAGAGTTCAAAATATTCATGGATTTCTAACGAATTGTTTAAAACAAGGCCAGATCTTGTGATCAGAAGATGTGTCAGGGAAGATGAAATGCCTGATATCCTTAAGGCATGTCATGATGAACCATGCGGCGGACACTTTGCAGACAAAAGGACAGCCTATAAAATCCTCTCTTTAGGATATTATTGGCCTTTCCTCTTCAAAGATGCAAAACAATATGTCAAAAGGTGTGACAGCTGCCAAAGAGTAGGGAAACCTACCCTTTCAAATGAAATGCCATTGCAAACACAGGTACTCATTGAACCCTTTGAAAAATGGGCTTTAGATTTCATAGGACCTATTAATCCACCATCTAAGAAAAAGAAGTATATATTGGTTTGTACTGATTATGTTACTAAATGGGTAGAAGCTAAAGCATTAGTGTCTGCTACTGAAAATTCAGTTGTTAATTTTCTTTATGAGGATATTTTTACTCGCTTTGGTGTTCCAAGAGAAATTGTGATAGATCAGGGAAGCCAATTCACATCCAACTTGGTGGAGAAGCTGATGGAGGAATACAAAATCAAGCACAGAAAATCTACTCCTTACCATCCGCAAGAAAATGGTCAAGTGGAGTCTACAAACAAAGTTCTTGAAAATATCATCACCAAAACTGTTCATCTTCACAAAAGAGATTGGGCGGAAAGGCTTCCTGAAGCCTTGTGGGCCTATAGAACTACATGGAGAAATACAACAGGACATTCTCCCTATGAACTTGTTGCAGGAGAGGAAGTCCTTCAAGCTCCCATTGAGTTCAAGTTGTCCTTCATGATAACAATGTGATGGATTCATCAAGCCTAAGAGTTAGTTCAAGCAATGGAATGATGATGTGGAGACTGCATAAGAGGCAAATCTCTAAGAATCGATCTAGTCTAATGAGCTAAATGGCATGACAAGTACATCAAAGAGAAGAAGTTTCAAAAAGGAGATTGGGCATTGTTATTTGATTCCAAGTTTAAAGATTTTCAAGGAAAATTTCAGACTCATTGGCTTGGGCCATATGAGATTGACAAGATCTTTAGCAATGGAGCGGTAAGAATCAAGACCATTGATGAATTTCAAACTCCTTTTATTGTGAATGGCCACAGATTAAAGATCTATCATAAGCCACTCTCAAAAGAGGAATTTATCAAAATGTTTCAAGATAATTCTACAATAAGGCTAGTGAAGAAGAATCCTTCTTCTCCACCAGCCTAGCCTTGTTCTTTTCAGTTTCAAGTAAAATAAAAATAAAAAAATAAAAAAATAAATAAAATAAATAAAAAATAAAAAATAATTTTTTTTTGTATAAGCTTGAAAACCAATCACTGATTGGCAGTTTTATACAGAAAATGTAGGGTGATAATCAGGAGCACTTGACACCCTATATTTTCCAAAAAAAAGATTTTCTCTCTCTTATTTCACAAGTTTTATGACAACCCACTCCATTTCATTCCACTTCATTACACTCCACTTCATTTCACTTTACTCCATTTCATCTATTTCATTTCATTTCATCAATAAAATTTTCTTTCATGACCATTTTCATTCAGACAGTTATCATCTATCCATCTCCATTCACCCAAATAATTGGTGTGTCAGTTTCCGCAGCCAGAAGCAATTTATGCAGCGACCACTCTATTTTTCAAAAATTTACAGTCAGATGTTATTTCCACAATCATGAAATCAAATGCAGGTATGAAGACATATTATGAAGACATGGGGCATTCAAATACATCAATGAGGAGCAACTGATTGAAGACCAATGAAAAATGGCAAGAATTCCAAGGTATGAGTAAAAATTTATTTCAAATGGCATTCAAGCACATTTTTACATAGTTATAAACCATAGCTCCATTATATGCAATGATTACGTTGATAACTCCGTAGCCATCCCACGATCTCTATATGATTCCCCCACAATCCTTGCATTCGTTTCTAAACGGCCTCATAATCAAGCCTCCGGTCTTCATTAGTGTTCGGTTATACGTTGATACTCCACCTGTAGTTAAGAAACGTAGTTGATTTGACTACGGCTTCTCTTAGCCGCACAAAATCTGTAGCCGTTGCATAAATGTGCTTGCATCTACTCTGCAGCCACCCAATTTTAAATATTGCCAGATGCATTTTACTCCTCCTACTGTCTATTGATCTCACGGCTGCATTTCCACCATGCTCACGTAACCCTTCTCTGTTCCGCTTCACCCCATTTTTTTCTCTGTTACGCTACATTCCGTATACCAATTCTTTGATATCCTCTTACAGTCACTGGTCTCTTTCATAAACCGTGCTCATTTCCGCTAATTCATCCATTTTACCTCCGTTGAACCCTCCTCACGCAGACAAGTTTTAAAGAGCAGAAAGAAGGATGGGTCAGTTGTTGAGAACAGAACCAGAAGGACCAAAATTTATGGAAGGGTATCCGCAAGTCAGAGATATATTGAAAAAGGAAAAGTGGCTTCGGTTTATTCAAAAGTTTAGAGGCTACCATAAAGAGGTGACAAAAGCTTTTGCAAGGTCTTTCAATGGTCTGGAGGTAGAGATTGGGGACCTGAAATTTACGGTGAATGAGGCATCCATAGTAGCTGCTACAGAACTTCCTCAAGAAGGTGAATGCTGGTTCAAGAACAAGAGTATTAGTGATGAAGACTGGAGAGTGATCCTACGTAACCCAGGTATGGATGTAACTATTTTTAAAAAGGGAATTCCTGTTCATGCTTTAAAATAAGAGTGGGCCAGTTTACTGTTAGTTATTCAAAAATTTATCACCTGTGAGGGCCGTTTTGGGTCAATGTACATGTATCATACCCGACTGTTGATGAATTTCCTAGACAACCAGGCCCTCAATCTGCCATAATTTTTATTAAACAGTTTGAAGAAGATGTCTGTAACCGTCCAGAAGCATCTAGGAGACATAGAACCACATTTGTATAACCATGGTCTTGTGAAAATTTTAGTAGAAAAACAATTAAAGGAGAAAAAGGACACCTGGGAGCAATTTTTAGTTAGAAATTTCTTTGAAGAACCTCAAGAAATTCCTGAAGGAAGTACATCAAAAAGAAGTAGAAGAAAGAGAACAAATGATAAAACTCAAAGCACTCCTACTAATATAGTTGAAAGAACTAGTAGAGAAGAAAGACTGTCAAAAAGGAGGAAGGAAGAAACCAAGGGTAAAAAGCCAATAAAATCAAAAGATAAAAGAAGCATTGAGGCTGTGCATCAAACCCCTTCCTCAGAAGAAGATCATAAAGTGTTATCTGAGAGACTAGTTCACCTTCAGGAACAATCATCTATGGCCAAAAAGAGGGGAAAAGAAAAACAAAAGGGAAAAGACAGTAGTCCACAGTATGTAAGAAGAAGCAGCAGGCTTAAAGGGAAGTTGAGAAAAACACAAACAAAAGGACCCCATTTTATTGATTTGGGAGAAGTAACACCTGAAAAAACTCCATCTGGCCATAGTCCATCTCATTCTCAGTCAGACATTGAACATAGTCCATCTCATTCTCAGCCAGACGTTGAACATAGTCCACCGCATTCTCAGTCAAATATTAAAACTAGTCCTCAAGACGTTGACATGAGCCCTTTTCAGCCAGATTTTGAAGACAATTCTCCTACACGGCATTTTGGGGACAACCCAATGAAAAAGACACCCGAGATAGACCCAAACCAGCAAGAAGTGTATGATTATATAGAATCTTTAGAAAGAGCAGCCACGGGTCCCAGCACTTCATCCACTCAGCCTCACACAGCACAAGAAGATCTAGTCCAATCATTGAAACAAGAAGTCTTTGAGTTGGAGGTTTTAAATAGACACATTAAAAATGAAAATAAAGCATTAAAGGAACAAAGCAAATTGGACAAGATCATTCATGACAATACCATGCTACATCTGGGACTATGGCAGAAAAAGAACAGGAAATTGAAGAAGAAATGCCAGAAGTTAAGTAGAGCACTAATTAATATCAAATTCAGATGCTTGATGAAAAAGCCCAGGATGTTAGCAGCACCAAGGAAGAGGAGGAGAGGACTGGATGTACTGGCTGAAGTATCAAGGCATATGAATTGAAAGAGGATGATCAAAATTTTGGTTGCATGAGGACATGCAACACCTTCACAGTGGGGGTATGTTGAGTCTCAAATCTGCATCTTTCCTATACACCTTTCTAGAATTTTTCCATTTACCTGAACCTCCTAAGCTATCAATATCATTGCATATTAATCATAAAAGAGAATTTAAAATGGTTTTTAACTATGTTTTGTGTTTTCTGTTTGAATTATATTTTTGCTCATTTAGCTGCGGAATCTTGTCACTTTCCGCAGCTGCTGCAACTTTCTGCAGCCATTTTGTTAAAGTCTATATTGCAGGTGTCTTCAAGAAAATCGAGCCATATTGGCAAGTTGGAAATGATATGGACATGGATCGAGCCCTATTGGCTCAGTCGAATTCACCTAAGAAGGCTGTGGTCAAAGGTGGCCAAGTGGTGGTCAACCGTAGAGTCCCACGGTGACAGAACTCTGTTTCTCATCACGTGAAGACTTGCGTGGCCGTTTCTAAATCATGGGAGACATATCAACACCTGTAAACGGCTCCATAAGCCGAATACAATAGCCACTTTACATAGATTTAATCTTCACGGTAGCCATGATGCTAGATTTCTGGACGTGGTTGTTCACGTGTCTTCTATCAGCACAGACTTTAGGGAATTAGTTATATCACCCTTTGTTATAAATAATGCGTTCTCATACGCATAATAGTTAGTTCTTGTAATGTAATTCTGCTGTAAAGAAATCCACTGTGCCGTAACACTTTTTCCATTGTTATGACTGCATTTTGAATATATGAGAAGACTCTGTTTATTAGCGTAATTCGTGGTTGATAGCTGTTGTCCGAGGTTTGTGTAGAGGGCCCCTGCACACGCTGAGGTTTTGTGTATTACTGTATAGTTTCATGTTTCATTTCTTTACGTTCATTTTTCCATAGTCATTCACGTGTATATATATTACATCTTTTATGGTATTTACGTTTCATCTTTGTCCATAATTTTTTCATGCTTTACATTTTACTTCTGTCCATAATCTTTTATGCTTTATATTGTTGTTAACTGATCAGTGTTTTTGTTCCAGATTACAATAGGCAGCCCGGGCATTTGCACATCATTTTATAATGACTAATGACATGGAATCAATATTGTCCTTCTACTGATTTCTTTTTCTTAGTTTTTAATTCCAGCACTGTTTTGTTTATTTCAGTCTTGCACATTTGCTTTAGTAGTTAGATTAGATATTAAATTGCTAATGTCATTTTCAGTTACCTCCGAAAGCCATAGCGGGACTAATGGTGAGGGATTGAAGTATGAGTGTGTAGTTTGATATTAGTTTACTTTTCTGCAAGTTAGATATTAAATTGTTCATGTCATTTTCAGTTACCTCCGAAAGCCATAGTGAGACTAATGGTGAGGGATTGAAGTATGAGTGTGTAATTTGATATTAGTTTATTTTTTTGCAAATTAGATATCAGATTGCTCAAGTTGTTTATGATTACCTCCGAAAGCCATAGCGAGACTAATGGTGAGGGGTCAGAATATGAGTTGATGTAATTTGATTTTAGTTTTACTTTACTTGCAATATTTTCTTTGAGTACAGTTTCTTTTATGTTTAGACAACAACAAGGGTAATGGTTTTCATGATCAATAGTTCACTGTTTGTTTAACTAGAATAGTGGCACATTTTCATTTCCTTTTAGGAACTAATTTTGTCATTGTATGTTTCAAAATCCTTTTGAATTTTGAAGTTTTGGAAATCATTATAAAGGACATCATTGCCTTGAAAAATCATAACCATACTTGTATTTTAGAATTTCCATCTCACATTAGGAAACCAACCAAGATAAAAAGAAAAAAACCAAAAATGACAAAAAGTAAGAGATAGGTTATCTTGCACATATAGTGCACCACACTTCGTCAGCTTACGAATCCCGGATTGACAAATTAATGTAGCAATTTAGGACACACTAAATTGACCAAATAGGGTTCTCAGGATACAACCAGATTCTGGTTCATCTTGATGACCAGGAAAAAACAACTTTTAAAAAACCATGGGGTACATTCAAATACGTTAAAATGCCTTTTGGACTCAGAAATGCTGGAGAAACCTTCCAAAGAGAAATGGACATTGCATTTTCAAAAGAAATTCATGACTTTATTGTTATATATCTGGATTATTTAACTGTTTTTTCTAAATCAGATCAGCAACATTTGGACCATCTCATATAAGTATTCACAAATTGCAGAAAGTATGGTATCTCTTTGAATCCAAAAAAGTCATTGTTTGGCCTTGAAGAAGGTAAACTCTTGGGTCATATAATTTCCAAAGATGGTATTAGAATTGATCATGCGAGAATAGAAGCTATTTTGAAAATACCTCATCCTATAAATGTTAAAGAACTTCAAGCTTTCATAGGAAAAATCAATTTTTTGAGAAGATTCATTTCTAGCTTAGCTAAATTAATTAGATTGCTTACTAACATGTTAAGAAAGGATTCGAGTATTAAATGGATAGTAGAAGCCAAACAATCGTTTGAAGATATTAAAATGGATTTGACCAGAACGCCAGTTCTTACCAGTCCACAATTTGATAGAGACTTCATTATATTTTCATTTGCATCAGAACATACTGTAGCTGTTGTTTTATTACAAAAGGATGATCAAGGATGTGAAAAACCTATAGCATTTTTTAGTAAAGCACTAAGAGATGCATCATTAAAATACAACATCATGGAAAAGCAAGCTTTTGCACTTGTAAAAGCTATTAAATATTTTAGAATCTATATATTGTATTCTCATGTGATAACCTATGTACCAAATGCTGTTGTCAAGGACATCTTAACTCAAGATGGAATTGAGGGCAAAAGAGGTAAATGGATTGCTACCATATTATAGTATGATATTGAAATAAAACCTACAAAGCTTATAAAAGGACAGGGATTGGTTCAACTCATGACAGAAACAAATTTCCAAGCCCTGGATATTAATGAACTGGATAACGAACAGGAGATGGCGACTCCACAAATCAGCCAAGTCTTCTTAGATTCACCTTGGTATGCTGATATAATTTATGTTTTGTTAAAATTGCAAGCTCCTCCAGGGTTATCCAGAACAAAGCAAAGGTTTTTAAAAATGACATCCTTAAAGTTTTGTATTTTAGATAATGTTCTCTTTTGGAGAAACCATGATGGTATTTTATTCTTTTGTTGAAGATGAAGTCGGCAAGGTTTCACGACCGAAGTAGAGATCAGACACCTTTATTGGAAATCAACTGCAGACAAGATCCTAAGAGTTGGATTTTATTGGCCAACCTTGTTCTCTGATGTAAAGAAATTTTTTACTGCTTGCCATAAATGTCAAATTTTTGAAGGCAAGAGAAAACTATTACCTTTACCCTTGAAACCAATTTCCACTGAAAAACCTTTCCAACAATGGGGCCTGGATTTCATTGGAGAAATCCATCCTCCTTCTTCTGGCCAACACAAATGGATCCTCACTGCCACATACTATTTTACTAAATGGATTGAAGCAATTCCCTCCAGACAAGCCAATGACTCTGTGATCATAGGATTCCTAGAAACCAATATACTATCAAGATTTGGCTGTCCTGAAAAAATTATAACTGCTATTGCTGCTACCTTCAAATATAAGAAGATGATAAGTTTCTGTAATAAATATCATATTACCTTAATCCATTCAAGAGCCTATTACCCTCAGGGTAATGGACTGGTTGAATCTTCCAACAAGAGTCTCATTAATATTATTAAGAAACTATTGGAAGAAAACAAGAAAAATTGGCATAAGAAACTTACAAATGCATTGTGGGCAGATAGACTCACCACCAAAAAATTTATTGGGACAAGTCCTTATGAGCTAGTCTACGGTATTGAAGCTATATTTCCTTCATCTTTAGGTGTTCTTGTAATGAAATTACTTCAAGAAGCTCAATTTGAACCAAATGATATTCAAAGGAGAATAAATCAGACCATCAATTTGCAGCAGACCAGAGAGGAAGTTTATCAAAGATCCCAAGTTTTACAGAAGAAACTAAAGAATATTTTTGACAAAAGGACCAAGGCAGAAGATTTCCAATTGGAAGATAAAGTTTTGAGATGGGATTCCAGAAGAGAGGATAAGGGAAAACATGGGAAGTTTGACTTCCTATGGAAGGGACCTTATATTATTCATGCTTTACAAGGAAATAATACATATTTTCTGAAAAACCTGGATGGTACAAACTGAAGAAGGACCAGTTAATGGTCGAATGTTGAAGAATTACTTTGATCCTATTTATTAGGATAATTCTGATTTTTAACATGTACATACTATATCTTTTGTAGTGTCACAGTTTTGAGTGGATAGTAACTTGCTGGAGTTGAAGCCCGAAGAGAAGCCCCTAAGCTTCAGAAATGTTACTGTCATATATATAATAAAGTAACAAGCAGAAGAAAATTCCATGGTTCAGTCAAAATCATTTTGAGGCCAACTGACCTACTGTTCTTGACTTTTCACTAGGAAAAGCCATCCCCAAGTGTAGCCAGTGTTAGACTCCTATACCAATAGGTGTCATATTTCATGATTGACTTGATGGACTATGCAATATGTTCATACCTTTTCTTGTTGCAAAGGTTTTCCATATTCTCAAAAAATTAAAAAAATTAAAAAAATTAAAAATGTAAAGAGGGTATACCCTAAAAGAAAAATCAAAGGGTGAAAAGAATAAAAATGGCCAAAAAAGTAAAGAAAATGAACCCCGCCAAAAGAAAGGCCAAGGAAAGTGTGCAAGTCTAAATGCCACTACTTTTTGCTCTTATTTAATAAACAAAATTGTGTGCAACTTGTATTTTATGCCACAATTGATTAATAGTCAAACAGTTTAACCTTGGCTAGTTCATCTTTCAATTTTATGTTTTAGAGATAGAGAATAAAATCTGACCAAACTGTTTAATCTTGGAAAATAAGTAGATAGGTAGAGTGAATAAAAGGAGCTCAACAGTTTAATCTGAGCCCTTGGATGTAATAAGGTTAGAATTGGATAGATTTTCATATGTAAAAGAAAAAGTGTGATAAGGGTTTGCCAGTTTAAGTGCACCCTAATAAAGAAGAAAAAATGGTAGGGTAAAGTAGGTAGGGTAGGTAGATGATGTTGCAGAATTACATGTGATGGATAATGACTCTAGATGTGTTAAATCTTTTACTTTCATCACAAGTGCGAAGGCAGACAATACATTGGAAGAATTTCAAGCAAAGCAAAATCAGATTATTAACTTCCCCTCTCATTTTTCCCTAAGAATTTCACTAATTTCCCCTAAGTACTCAGGTATTTAAAGATTAGAGGGGCTCAAGGCATTTCCTGGACTTTGGAGGGACCGGACCCTTGGCCCAATAATTGGAAAAGCCTGAGTACTTAAAATCATTCATCATGTCATTCATTCACTTCTAAAAAATCTTTTCCTAAGTAAAATTCCATTTTACTTGGAAAAATCATCCAATATTTCATAAAAACCCTATTCATAAAAGCATAATTTAAATACATTAAACCAATGTTTTTTACTTAACGCTTCAGTTCATTTTTTCATATTAATTTTTAATTTTATTATTTAAATCCCCATACAAATAAACCCTTTCCCATATTATTTTAATTATATCCCAAATAATTAATATCCCGCCCCTTTTGGTTGAAAAATAACCATATTAATCTGTGAATTATGATTAATTAGTTAAATTTCTGATTAATCGTCAAGCGCGTCCTCCCGTCGTTTAAAAGGGATTAATTAACCCTCATGGTTAATTAATAACCTATTCCGCCAATTAACTTCCCCCCGATGCGATTAATTCAAAATAAATTACATTGGGCCCACTCGTTATCTCTCCGTCATCTCGTCACCCCAACCACCGTTCGATCAATCAATCTGAGATCAACGGTTATTATCCATATCGCTAGCCATCCACATCTGAATGATAACGCGTGATGGCCACGCAGTTTTCTGGATCGTACAGTGCCATGCGTCATTCATCGTATGGAATCGCTGCCCCTCCGCTCAAAACCGCCCTTCCTCAAAAGCGGTGCGATGGAAACCGCTTACCACCTGCCTCCCCTGACAAAACCTCCGTACTTGCTGACGTCATCCATTAAAAAAAAAAAAAAACCCGCCAACATTTAGACTTTGCAAATAAAACAAACATGCCCGCGTCATTTTCATCATTATGTGTAACGACTAGAGTCTCATGCAGAAAACTCCAAAACCAACTATCAAACGCCATCAACTGTCACCTTGCTAAGGAAAATTGCAGCCGAACATTTAGAAGTCGTCTGCCATAGTTAATACCTGTTCCAATTACTGTTCATTTCCCGTAAAACAGGTATTTACCTCAATTCCTGTCAAAACTCTGTAAAATCCTGGTTTTTGTTTTAAATTCCACACAAGAAACTAAAACAGGGTTTAGAATTGCTCTTTAGTTCATTCCTCAATTCCCAAAACTACAAGTGCATTCCCAAACCAGTGATTCTTGCTTGTTTTGCATAAAAACCCCGAATTCATTTCTAAATCCACAAGAACCAGAAATGGAGGTTCCTGTGGCTCTGAATGTCGCACCCTTGAATGCCCCTCACAGAGACTTAGATTATTTTCCTTTAGTAGACAGATATTTCTAAATTAAATACTTGGTTCTCAGTGAAAGTCCCCTTTGAATTTTTTGCTACTGCAGAGATAATTACTTGAAAGGTTCTAACATTTTCGGATTATGGGAATCCAATCTTTCCATGTACCTTCTCCCCTCAGTCCACATTTTCCCTGAGATAATCCATTACTGTCATGCAAACTATGATCCCAACCAAAGAGCAGTTTTGTCCCCAAGTCACACCGTCCTTTTTCCCATAACTGCTCAGGCTATCAACGAGATGTTGCAATTTAAACCTGGTCAAGCCCTCACTCCCCTGTCTATGGGAGAATTACTTGAGAAATCTACCAAATTATCCCATGAAGGATTAAGTCGCCTCTGCCAAACCTTCATTTTGCCAGAACATCAGCCCAAAGGCCCTCCTCCTTATGGTTACACCTTTTTCACTGATGTGGGCAGACTTATTCTGAATATGATATCCTTGATAATGGGCTTTAATACTAGTGAATATGTTGACCAATTAACCCTAGTATTGTTGTCTATTTTCACCCCTGGACAGCCCCCTGCTGTGAAGTATGACTATGCTTCCTACATTGCAGACAAAATCCATGATCAGTTCATGAGATTCGAGAATGAAAGAGTGTTCAAGTATTCTTACGTTATTTATCATCTCATGCTTTATTACCAATCAGAAAGTTTCCCTTTCTATGTCAAAAAACTTGATGCCAAAGGAAATCCTAGGTCTGTTATCTTTTGGTCTGCCATCACCCATAATTCTCGAGATTCTCCTTATTCCTACAATGATTTTATTGACCTTTTTGTACACCCTGCAACCACCTTGTTGACAGGAGTCTCTCCTCCTAGGGTCAATAGTGAAATCAAGAAGATTCTTTAGCTCTCAAAGCAATACCGGAAAGGTGACTGGTACCTATACCGAAATCACACATAAATCAGAATATATGGGTGTGATTTATGCCCATTCAAGTTACAAAAATATGTCCCAATGAGACTCTTTGCATTAGAATATTTCAGGCAGTTGAACAATTCAGATATAGTCCATTTTTGTAATGCAAAGAAAAAGGCTCAAGTTAGGATTAAAAGTCAGTTAGGTCCCTTTATCTGTAATTCTAGAGATGCTGGAAAGGAAGCTGAAAGAATATTAGAATATTATCTTAAATTACAAAAAAGTTTCTATTGGGTACCTTATGACCCAAATAGCTTTATTTGTGATAGAAGAATGAAAAAAAACTATCACCATACATTCATCAAAGATTCCCAGAAACTGAACAGTATGCCAAAATGGATGAATGGATGGAAGGGACATTTGTAGAACAGGATAGTGAGCAGGTCAATGTTGAAAATGTAATGAAAGACCTTGAAAAAATACTTGACCTAGACTCTTTTGGACAGGTACAGGTACCGGATATAGGTTATTCTTTTGTTGGGACTTCACAACAAAACTTACAGGAAATCAGTGCATTGACTACAGTAGCATCTAAAGGAAAAGAGAAAGAGGCTGATATCTAAATTACAGAAAAATTTACAGTGACAGAACAACCTCAGACTTCAAAAGAACAGGATCAAGTACAGGTTTCTCCTACTCAGACCAATGTAGCAGAAATATCAATTTTACAAACTCCTCTTAATGTAGAGAAGGGTAAAAAGAGAGATGTTGAGGCAGCTACTCCTGTTAGTGGATCTTCTGAACAACATGATGTTAAAAGACAAAAATTGAATCCTCTTCTAGAAGTGGAACTTGTTCATGAAATTCCTGATCATCAAACACAAGAGGAATTGGGTAGTCAGCAAACATGTACAATTAGTGGGACATCCACTACTTTACAGAGAAAAGAGCTGCAAAGGCAGAAAAGTGCAGAAGTGCCATCTTTCAAACCACCAGTGAAAGATGCTTGGGACATTAAAAGAAAATTCATAAATATCAAGGCCAGAAATGATCCTCTCAGAATTCAAGTGTACAATCGATGTTTGAAGATGGCTCCTAAGAATCAACAGAGATTGATGTTAGCCTATGACATTCAACAGGGTAAAATTCTAATGAGTCACTTCAAACCTAAAGTGCAGCAACCTCAAACAGCTGCAGACTATATCGAAACTAACTTTGAAGTCATAGCAAAGGATATTAATCCTTTGGATCAAATTGAGCTACATAAACAGACAGGTGAGAAGATTTATTCTACTCTGATGGATAAATCAATGATGACCCAGAAATTGCAGGATTCTTTGGAAAATACTAATGCTCAATTAAGTCTTGAAAAAGCCTATTCTCAGGCTAAGGACAACAGCATTAAAAATTTGGAGGAAATTATTATTGGTTTGGGTCATAATCCCAAGGATGTCAAGGGTATAGAAGCTTTGATTAATAAAAAGGATGATGATATTGCAGCTTTGAGGAAACAATTGAAGTTACCAGCCTCAAGACATCCCCAAACTACTGAAATCATAAAACAAAATTCTGAAGAAGAATTAATGGACTTGCTCTTGAAACTAAATGAGCAACTCAATGAAACTGAAAAAGAACTTGAAAAGGCATTGAAGGATAAACAACCTAGTGTTCCAACATCTACAGCAGAGGTAATTAGAGGTACTACAACAAAATGTCAGCCAATAGAATTGTCACGGGTAAATACTTCAAATTTGAGTACAGAAGAGTTAATAAAGTCAATGGAGGAATTGAAACTCCAAGTTATTGAGCTACAGAGAACAAAGGTGCAACTCACCACTTTGGAACAGAAATATGACCTCTCAAAGATGAATGTTGCAGATAAAACAAGAGAGGTCAACAAATTAGAAAAATTAGTCAAAGCATTGGAAAAGGATCTCACATTGGAGAAGCCTTTAAAGGAAATAAATGAAATTCTTTGGGATGACATCATCCAATCAATAAGAGATGTCTGGCCCTCAATTCTAATAATGTTTGAACAAAATGATTTTGTCAAATTGGCTCTGGAAGAAATCCTAAGAGCAAGAGAAGAATTGGGAAACATGCCTGAAGAAGCTGATAGACTTATCCGCTTTTTAAATAGTCAGAACAAGCATCAACTTGAAGAACTTGGTATTCAAGACAGAACAGACACAATTTTGGAGATAAAGAGAGTTTTTACCAAAAGAACTCTGATGCAGAATTTAGAACGAAGATGCTCTGACATGCAAGAAGAAATCACTGCCTTCCTGAAGAAATTTGATTTTTTGTTAAATAAAGGATTGCCCAGTCCTTTAGTTTCAGTGGATAAGTTGATGGACCTTGAAAGTTACATTGAAAAATTAGACAAGCATGCTAACAATCAGGCCAATACCTCAACTAGTTCATCAACAGCAGCATTTCCTACAGGAAAAAATCTTCATGACAGATTGGAAAATTTGTTTTATCTCGAGCATGAGGTAAAGCATTTGTTCCCAGTGTGGAGCGATAAAAAGGTGTCTTTGTAACTCCTAATTACCTCACATTAATTGTCAACCCAGGGACGACTTTTTATTTCAAGAGTGTACTCAGTCTGAGGCGGCTATTTACTCAAGAGTAATGTTTTGCAGTATAGTGCTTAAAATCCAAAAGTAAATGAAAGCTGGAAACAAAATCTAATTGGAACAACAATAAATTGAAATGTTCTAAACTAAATCATTCACTCAAACAACCATCAATCGAGGATACAGTAGCAATAACTCATTCCTCTGGATATTGATGCAATTAAAATCAAACCGGAACAAGACAATCAATCTGGGAACGAGGAAGCAATAACCAATGTTCTCTACAGTCGAGAGTCATGCTTTAAAGAAATTGAAAGGAAGTCGAAATTGAACTAAAGCTGCTATTGAAAGTAAACTAGGAAAACTCTTTAAAAGCACTCTTTGCAATTAACCAACAGAAATGAACAATAAAGTAAATGGGCAGCAAACTGTAATTAAAGGAATCTGAACAGCAAACTCTAATTAATGGAAATGAACAACAACAAAGCCAAATTAATAGCAATCTTTACTCTAAGAATAAATCGAACAGCACAAGGAAATAGAACAACATTGATTAATGATAGGATATGAAACAACGCTGGAAAGCCAAATACAAATGCATAATAACTTAACACAGGCACACATTAATAGTAATCTGAGTCTGATACCGCAAGTATTAATCCTGGTTAGAAAGGGTAACGATTACAATTCATAACGGAACCACAATGTCAATTGAATAGCAATCGTATGAAGTATAAACCATAGAAAAATACAGTAATACCAGCTTAAGAAGGTTAGAGCTTGATTACTCTGCAATTAAACAACAATAACGTTATGTAGAGAACATCAATGTTACATTAACGACTTTAAAGGAATAGCAATACGTTAGAATGCACATTACGACTTTCTTGTTGCAGAGAACGAAATATGAAATATAACAGAGCTGTAATATAAGATAACGAAACACACCAGATTACCGATTCAAGCTGATAAGCAAAACCACGCATAAACCAAAGAGATAATATACAGTAGCAGCACAATCCACCAGAGGTTGGGCCCTTAGCCGCCAGCGGATGCTGCTGGGCTACTTCAGAATGAAAAGAATGAATGGCAACCAGATTTATATTAAAATATCAAAGCAGAGTTATAGTGGATTACAACAAGAAATCGCTCAATTTGTCAGCCATTATCCATTCTCTCTGCCATCCTCAATTCTGAATCTCTAATTCATCCTCAATTCCATCATTCGAATCCATCCCTGAAGTCATCCCCCCTTTCTGATCTCTGTTTTGATTTAAATACAAAGAGAGCAGAGAGTGGTTACAATAGAGATAATTACAACATGATTCTATTACAAAATTGGATTGTTTCCAACCAATTGATCAACAAGAAGATATATTTCCATCCATCTCTCAACAAGAGCAAGACGAATTTGGCTTTGTAGCTGAGATTTGGAGGACGGCCGCAACAACAAATCTGAGAAAATCGTGCTCAAAGAACCCTGCGTTTCTCTCAGTACAAGCCGAATTTGGGCAAACTGTTCTTTAATAAAGTTAATTGGGTCCGTTCTGAACAAAACCCATGTTCCGGATTTTCCAGATTCTTCTTCATTTGATCAGAATCTCAACCGCAAACCTGTCACTCCTTATTCCATCGCATTTCTGAGTTGGCACTTTTAATGATCAAATCTTCAATCTGGAAATTACCCTGGAGGCTAAAAATGGTGAATAATGCTATAACCAACTTATTAAAACTATCATTGATAAAATAATTCATAATCATCAATTTATTAGAAATAAAGGAAGATAAATAATATTCATCCATAAGAGCATAAATCATTTATAAAATGGATTTAAATGATAAATTATAACAAATGATATAATAGAGAAGAGTAAAAATGGATGAAATAAGTGTTACAAAGTGGTTGTATTCACGGCCCAACACCCAGTTCAACCTACTTTCTTTAGGTATACAGAAACTGATGAAACTCTCAGAAAGCTGCAAAGGACCAAGATACCAGAAGATAAATGGTGGGAAGACATGCTAAAAATTTTGTAAAGTTATCCTTACATGAATTTTTGATTATGTACTACATTAAGTCATGATAATAAGGATAAAAGGATGAATAGAGGTAAAAGTGTATCAGAACAGTCAAAGAGTATCAGTAAAATGGAGCAGCTAGCACAGAGTTACTGAAGAGGACATCAATGAGCCAAAGCATAGGGCCTGCCTCCAGCACATTCTCAAAAGAAGGAAACAACACAACATCAGTTATCATTTTTTCTTATCTTCGAGACCGTCTGTCTCTAATTTATTGTATAATACTTATGAGTCATCCTAGATTATATCTCAATTTTTTATGAGATATTTTGTATAAATACTCCCTTAATCGGAGTATTGGGGGTGGATTCTTAGACTTTGCTGTAACATTAACTATTTTGGAATAAAGTGTTGTTGGAGAAATTTTTTGTGGCTAGTTGGATGATGAATTGATGCGAAAGACTATTTTGTAGGATTCATGTGTCAGACTACGGATCAATAAGTCATCTTTCTCTTGTGTTTTAAAGTCTTTATATCTGTTTATTATATCACTGTGTCTCATTTATAAATGATTAATGAAAAGGAAAAAATCAGAAAGTGCTTAAGTGTAATCTGATTTCAATCATTGTTATTCTAAATGTTTTCTTCTAAACTAGTTTAAACAGTGAATTCTTAATTGCTCCTATTTCTCTAGTTTATTCATTTTGATTATTTAGTAAAGAATACTTAAATTCTCTCTATTGATAATCACTCAATTTCCCTCTTTGAATGTGTTGAAAGATTCTTAATTGCCTTTCATCCATTTTAATTCCATCTCATTCACTTTAAAGATCTATAATTTTTCCCTGTTTGATTATCTTGCCCTGTGAAACCATATTTTGTTTAGAAACTTAATCCAGTGAAGCCATCTTTTTGAATCCATAGCGCAATTGCCTGAACTACTCAATATTTCCCTCAGCTATCGAATTCCACCACCTAAATTCAAACAAAACCCCTGGACTTTATAACTATCCTAATATCTTCTAAAACAAAGCTAAATTTTACAGAGAGAGCCCTCTCTGGGTACAGATTGGCTAGATTTTGTACCTAAAAGATTGGTTTGTGGTTACCTCAGACCCCTTTCCTCTTCCCAACAACTTCAAGGAAAATCTGAGTGATAATAGAATACAACGTGTTGATTTATTTGGCTTGAGGGGTGACTTTGAAATCATAGAAAAAATAATAGAGTTTGTTTTTCGGAGCAATAAATTTGATAGGACTTAGTTTAACAATTAGATCCAGTCTCAATTTCAATAGGAATGTGTGTCAATCGATTTTAATTTGAAGATTGAATAAGAGTATTTTTTGTTACAGTCAAATGCCTGTAGCTGCTTGGTGTGACAATTAAACATAATTTTGATTTCCATAGCAGCGTGTTAGTAATTTTAATTTCCAGATTGAATGAATAAAAATAGTTTCAATTAAATTTTAATGCATGTATCTTGCTTTCTGATGCAGGGTTTCTGCACAAAACAGAACCTTGCGCATAATAATAGTGTGTGTTCTCCTTACATGAAATCATCAATCAATCTTCAATAAAGTCTACTTAGACTTAATTTAAAATAAATATGCAGAGAGAGCCAAACAGTAAACAAAATAATTGCATAAAATACAACCAGAAATTTATTAATGCAAACCCTTCCTTGGCCGAATATTACAATTCTTGGCCTCTCGGCCCTTTACATAAACTCTCACACCATTTCTCTCTATCTCTTTGTGCCTCTCTCTCTCTCCATCCTCACACAAGCTTCATATTTATACATAATTATGGATTAATTTGAATCCATGATTTCCTCCACAGAAATCTCAACCAAATCCTAAAATATCTTTATCCATTCTTTGACTCAACTAAGTTCCATTTAAGGAATTTCTAATCCCTAAAATATCTACCCAAACCAATTCCACTCATATCCTCAATTTATTAAGAGAATATTTACAATAAAACTCACACTCATATATTTCTCTCTTAATTTATTAAAAATGAGCATAATAATTTATAAAATAATTAAAAAAAAATCACCCCCTAATTACACAATATTTTAATGAAAATCAAGCTGGATGCTCCTGCATGAGACTCGCCATGTAGAGAAGTTTCCATAGACTCATGTCTATGAGTTCTTCCACTTTTATGTAATAATGCGACAGCCACAAGTCTCAAATAACTTGCTCCCTCGAGGATTCCAAACTCTCTTTTGTCGCTGATCTTTTAAAGTATCAACTCCATTTTGTAAATTCGCACATAATTTCCAGAATAGTATTTTAAAATACTATTGAATGTAACTCTCGCTTTTCCATACCACATCATATTTATTTCGAAAGTTACAGACTCATGTAGAAATTTTGATACCCATTCTTCTAGTCTCCAAACTTTGAAAGAATCTTGAACTGGCTTTACATCAGCATCACTCATTCTATCAACCAGATTCCATCAGCCTCTCCAACAATTTCTTTCGCCAATTCCGTGGAGTAATTCCTCTTTGTTTGATGCTTCCATATCCATCTGCGCTAAACAATCAACTTTATGAAGTGAAGAATAATCAAGAACTTCTCCTTGATCACAACTATAATCATGGATTTCTCCTATAGTAACAAATTTCTCATCCGGTGTTGTACCTGCATTCATCAACAAACTATTAGTTTTAAAAATATAAGACCTTTCAGCCTTTTTTGATGCTTCAAGCACCAATCTCCCATCATAGACTTCCTGGATTTCAGTAGATTATGTTTCGAATTGCTAGCTACTTTCATCTTTATCCTGCTGGATCAATACTTTTATTTTCCTTATGTCTCTAAGAACATAACTTTCTTGCTGCTCCTGGTCTTGCATCTCATCTTCAAATGCTTTCTATTCAATTTCTCTGATTTCAACATCATATTTATTAATGTTGTTTTATGTACCTATAGCCACATTATTATTTGAAGAGTTAAAACATTCACTCAACTCTCTAAATGTTAAAAACATTTCATCCCTATCATGCACAACAATTGCAATCTCTTCTGTACCAGGTTCTGCAAGTTTCATCTCCCCTTTAGGTTCCTTAAGACATCATTCCAAGAACTCTATTTCCATGTGAAATATTTCTAGCATTTCAACACAACCTTCATTCCCAATTTCATTCTTCTTCTGGAAATCCTCCTGAGTTATCCCGGTTTTTGTATCATCACATTACAAAATTCTGTCAGCAATTTCATTAAAAAAATTCATTTGTTTACCTCCTTGGAATATCACTTCGGCATTTTCATTATGCTTCTGCTCCATAACAACTTCAACTGGCTGTCTTACACCAAACAAGAATTCATTTATGATTTCTTCCCGCTGCAACAAATCAGTACCTTCCTCCTCTGAAAGGCATTCTCCTTCATACTTCACCTTAAGAGTTTCATTCATCTTTGTGACAGTTTCACCAGACTATCCACCATCTTTCGAACATCCTGCAAACATACATAAACTGTGAGATTTAAAAATACAAGGCTTCATAGCCTCATCTGCTTCTCTTGTCAACATATCTTCCAATTCTTCTGAACTATTCCAATAGTTCATGAGATATTTCTCATTGATTTCTCCACCCAGAATTTCACCCTGTTCTGGGCCATAAATGGAAACTTCCATTTTCAACTCAGTCTCTCTAAGTTCTTCACATCTCAATTGCACACTCATCATCTGCTCGAGCTTCCTTAGCTCTTCTATTTACTGTATGTTTACTTGTTGTTCCCTCTTTACGTGTAGCCTCTGACACTTCACTTTCTTCCTCATGGTCCAACCATGTCTCTAGTCTTTCTTATTTCTCTGCAACAATTCCATCAATAACTCAAGGTGAACTGTTATCTCATCTTTCTCCCGCTCATATTCTTCATCAATCAACTACTTACATAAGCCATTTGCCTTGGCATTTTCCTTCTTCTTTCTTCGGTTGAGGTCTTTCTTAGAACCTCTGAAATGACCATCAACAGTCATCTTTTCCTCGTTTGTGTACTTCATTTGTTTACTTGTGGATTTCATTCAAATCCCCTTTTCAGCAAGCCTTCCTACTTTCCATCCAACAATATAAGCTCTCTTCCTGCACTTGACCTCTTGCGGTTCTCTATCTTGGAATCATTTCTGGCAACACTCTTGCTCCTCTTTGCTGCAAACAACAACTTCAGTAATGCTTGTGTTACAATGACCAACTCTTTGGGTCTCAGGCTTCGCCAATCATGCACCCAATTACATTCAAACCTTTGACTTGATTTAAGACTTTTTGACTCTAGACTTGACATAAAATCTTCATCTTGGATGAAAAATACACCTTCTTGTACAATAACTTTATGGTTTAACTTGACTCAAGCTATCCAAATTTTTATTTGACCTTAACATCTGATTTAACTTCAAGGTTGGACCCAATAATTACAATAGTGGATATTTTGACTCTAATTCAAGTTACACAACATACCAATGAACATCCAACATTCTCATGATGTGAAATCTTCCCGTTACCAATTCTCTCTCATACTTCATTCTTATAAAAATATCATTACATCATCTCCCATTATCACTCATGATACTTAAGCCTTTAAATCGAAATGTAATTCACTTTTCCCAAGATTTATTTTATGGTGAAAATAAATAAGCCATTTAATTTTCAACCTTCAAAAATACCTTTTTGAATTATCATACCTTATGCTCCCTTCAAGGTTATTTAATAAACCTTTTCGTTGCAATCTCAACTCTCTGGATTTCACTCTTTTGTGTCATTCTTATCACTGTGAATATTTGAATTCCCTTCAGACCATAACCTCTTCAACACGCTCATCCTCTTAGCGCAAATATTTTCCCTGTACTTCCATGCAGCTCCTTCTTTGCAGCGACGGTTCTCATGCAACACCATCTCTCTTCAATGCACAAAAACAATTCCTTCATATGAATTTTCCAAAACTTTATTTTAACATGGTGGCATCAACATTTCTTTGGTAGCAACAAACACCAAGTGCACTATCTTCGGGACAGAACAATGTGAACACTTTCACATGTGCTACAAGCAATGATCAATCATGATTTTTAACTCATTATCTCTCTTAAAATATCTCTCTTCCCACTCATGAATTTTGGTGAAACACTCATAAAGTGTATATGGCCTTAAGCACTATTCTTCTCAACCTGAATTACACATCCTGTTTACGTTATTTAAATAACATAAAAACTCATTTGACTTACCACCTTCATAGTGTGCCCACCGATAGTTCTTGAGCTTCCGCACTACAACTCTTCTTCTGAAGTATCAATATATATGGTAGTGCAAAATATTATCAAAATATTTGTCAAAAGAACAAAGAGAATGGTATCGTTGTACCAAATATTATCCATGGTACTGATGATACTGATGGAAATTTTTCAAACATTACTTCAACGTAGAGAAACTTCCCAAGCTTTCTTTCACAATTACACTATTCTCAGTTTACATGATGAATTTAAAAACAATACATTTCCACCTTCACACGTTATAATTTTGTACCTTTTTCCCAGATAAAAAAAACTACTGGCTGGTTATAGACAAGGTTTTCTAATCCCTTGTAGTGTCTGATAATGAGATATTATCTTATTGTCTCCAGCCACGAAAATTCTGAAGCCTAGTTTATGAGAGAAACTTATACCGTGACCAAATTCACTTTTGGTAGGCTTATCTGAGAAGGAGTACGGGCACATTTCTGTAGCTTTCACCAGACAACTCGTAGTCTTGTGTGTGAATCAACGCTGCTTGTTATCCCCAAATTTGACACGGAGTTTAGGCGAGGGCTTATCATTACCATTGTAGATTTCTTCATGGCGCTCGCTTCACTAGCAACTACCTCCTCCTTTAAATCAAATTTCGTAAGGATATTCATTGTCAACGGATCTAGTCTCAGTGAGAGGAAGCGATGGTCTATTGAAAACAAATTCTACAGTAAACTTCATTGTTCTTCACTGTTGCACCCCATGTAGCCACTACACATATCACTCATGGTATTTCTCAGCGGTGGGATCATGATCCAATGCTTCTGATATGATATAGATGGTGGCCTACACAAATTCAATAATGAACAGATTACTCCAAACTCCTAAAAAAACACAATCATGTTGAATTCAGGCACCACATTGCTGCTTTCGCTGGGCGACGTTGTTCGAATGTTGATCGAACACTGCAAATTGACCGCTGCACACCACACATCCACTCCCCACACTACACACTTCCGTTGCCTTAACAATCCTCACGCAGACAGGCACCACGTTGTTGCCCTCACCTTCACATTCTCCATTGGAGTACTTTGGATCCAAATCAATTCACTTAAATCTGATCAAAACTAGATTCCAAAGAACACAAATCATTGTCAATAGATTGCTCCATGCTTCAATGTTTCCCTCACGCAAAGGCATGAATAGCAAACTCCAGATCCACGACACCACTCTGCACTGGAGGTTGTCTTCGATCTCAGTTACAGACTTCGGCCCCTTAGCTACAGGCACCACCAAAGCTGTAGGTAGATAATGACACCACAAACAAACATGCAGGCCACTCCATCATTTCCATTGCATAGAGCACACACATAGGATATGAAAGCACCTCTTCACAACACATATTGACACGCCTATTCTCAGGCCCTTCCATGTCTTCCACAGGTTCACATTCAACCCTGATACCAAGTAGAAAATAATGGCAAGCAAAATATGAATGAAATTTGAAAATATGAGGAGAGAGTCCCCGAGGCTATCCACAACAGTTCCTAGCATATGATTCTTCATTGCTTCCTCTAACTCGCATTCAGTAATATATTTTGACCTTCCGGTAATTTGATTCGTTTTCCAAAAAATAGTCTTGGCCCAACACAAAACTCAACCCAGCAAGGAATTTAGCTTCCAGCAAATAAAACACTGCCCAGTAATTAATTCGGCCTCCAATACTTGAACTTGTCTACTGCATTTACAACGCACTCATATCTCATCCGTGGCTGCACAGATTAATTAGATATTTGGGCTCCGATACCAAATGATGCAAGGTTTTTGCACAAAACAGGACCTTGTGCATAATAATAGAGTGTCTGTTCTCCTTACATGAAATCCTCAATCAATCTTCAATAAAGTCTACTTAGACTTAATTTAAAATACATATGCAGAGAGAGCCAAACAGTAAACAAAATAATTGCATAAAATACAACCAGAAATTTACAAATGCAAACCCTTCCTTGGCCGAATATTAAAATTGTTGGCCTCTCGGCTCTCGACCCTTTACATAAACTCTCACACCATTTCTCTCTATCTCTCTGTGCCTTTCTCTCTCTCCATCCTCACACAAGCTTCATATTTATACATAATTATGGATTAATTTGAATCCATGATTTCCTCCACAGAAATCTCAACTAAATCCTAAAATAAATTCATCCCTTCTTTGACTCAACTAAGTTCCACTTAAGGAATTTCTAATCCCTAAAATATCTACCCAAACCAATTCCACTCATATCCTCAATTTATTAAGAGAATATTTACAATAAACCTCACACTCAAATATTTCTCTCTTAATTTATTAAAAATGAGCATAATAATTTATAAAATAATTAAAAATACATCACCCCCTAATTACACAATATTTTAATGAAAATCAAGTCGGATGCTCCTGCATCACTTTCAGATTCTAGTGTGTCAAGGTTTGATTTAATTTTTGAGTTTGATATTGTCGTAGCTAGAAGCAAGTTCTAGGTAGATTTAAATCCCAATTAGCCAATTGCTTGAGATCGATTTGTTGAATAAATGAATAAATTAGGTTTAAGATAGGTTTACAATTAAAGTGAAAATTGAAGATTGATTGGTTTATAGAGTAGCAGCATCATTTTCTTGAGTTTCCTTTATTGTGTTCCTTGTGTGATTAAATATAATTTTGAAAGTTTTTTGTGTCTTTCATAGAATCTAGGGTTTGGTGAAGTAGACTAAAGATCATTTACAGGAGTGTTTAGGAATTTAAATTGTAGGAAGCAAAGTTGAGTTATTTGATTGAGTGAGTGCATATTTCCTTAAGAGCAAAATTTTTAGATCAATACTTAGCCACCATTCTCTTATGTTTATTGTTGAAGGAAGCATTGAAGTTTGTGTATGTGGAGCTACTACCATTTTAGGGTTTTCAATTTCAAAGATTTAAGGCAAGGATTAATTTTGAGATTTCAGTTTCAAGTTTGTTTAGATTGAGTTGTGGTTAAATAGATTAAGTTTGCAATTCTTTACTTAAAAGTTCAAATTTCATTTGCAATAAAAATTAGGGTTTTTATTAAGTGCATTTTCTTTTAAACAGCATAATTGGATCGATTTAATAGAGATATTAAGTTTTAAAATTGAATTTAATTATTTGGCGGGGTTCCCTTTTCAAAAGTCATTTATTCACAAGAATTTGTGTGTTTTATTCCTTAGTTGGTCATTATAAAGGAAACCTTAAAGCTTTGACCTAAAAACTTAATCAATAAGTGTAGTGCAGCTCGTGTTTACGAGCCTGGATTGTCAATTAAATATTAAGAGCTTTAATTCACCAATTAAAACTCTCAACAGAAACCTAAACAAAAAGTGAGTAGATATTCAATGAGTCAATACATGCTTAATAAATATGGATGGTGACATTGATATGCATTTAGTAGATAAAAACATAATTGTTGTCGCAATAACATAATGCAAAATTCCCTGCAATATGTGTATCCATACAATCAATATCAACTAGGAGGAGTTTTGATATACCCATCAATCACTAGAAACATAGACAAATTCATACTCAGCTCAAAATGCAATGAGCTTATACTAAAGTGTGAATAATAAATTGAGAAATTGTGTTAGAGAATGAAAGGTCTATACCCAAATTACTTGAGTGCACGACTATATGTGGAATTAGGGAAAAATTAAAATAGATCACTTTAACAAAATCACTATCAAAAAGGTAGAGATACAAATTGTTAGAATTGTTAAGCCTTTAAGAGAAGGAAACGATTGTTAGTGATAGTGTGACAAGTGAAAACTCAGGGGATATAGCATTGTCTGGTAATTGCACCAAGTATCAATGTTGAGGAAGAGTATAATTGATTGTGTAACCAAAGTAGTAGGGCAATATTTAGGTCCAAGTATCCACATCAAAACACAAACAACTCTACAAATCCACCAATTTAGAAACAAAATGATGTTGTTTGAATATTTTTGTGGTGAAGATATTTTTGTAGTGATGTCGGAAATTGTTCCACAGTAGAATTTTGTGCTTGTTGATGTTTCAATTCTAAACCAAGACCCATCTTCAAGAAAAAAGTTGAGTAGGAGAGAGTGGGAAACAAACTACATAAATAAGTAAGAGTGTGTCTAAAGTAAGAAACTAGCTGGCTCTATGATCCTAAAAACAAATTACAATTGTGAAGATATAAGTTTGTAAATATAATATGTGGTGTAATCATTTATTATATTTGTTGGGTATGTGTTATATTATTTCCACGACTAGTCACGCGTGGGGGGGGGGAGGTGACAGCAGGCCCTGTACGTTGTGCCAGGTGTAGCAGGGGAGTGATAGAGGGGGCGACATCCGCCCTGTTCGGGGTTCGGGGCAGCGCCCCGAGTAAAATATTTTGGTCCTTATTTTTCAGTGGGCGGACCCACCCATGGTTTTGTGCATGGGTTTGCACATGGTTTTGGGGCATGATGGTTTTCAGCCCCTGGTATTTTGTAGATCCGGTCAAGGGAACTACAATTATGTTCTAATCTAGGGTTAATGGATTGGGGTTTATGTATGCTTCGGCGTGTATATATATGTGTTGTAACACTAAAATGAATATAATGAAAAATAAAGTTGGTCGTCCCAATTTGGGATCTCGGGGAAAATCTCTGTGTATATTTGTTTTATGTTTTATGCTCTCGCTATTGTTTATTTTATGTTTTTAAGATTCGTTTGCAGATAAGTTATGTACCTGGTTAAAACCTACATTTGGTATCAGAATTGTTTTGGCTTCAAGGGGATGCCTTTGTTGCTGAGGGGTTTTTTACTCGGGCCTATGGTAGACCCTGTTCAGTGGGAGATCTGTGGGATTGATTCTTGCAGTGAAAGAAGATGGCGAGCAGTGGAAAGATAGAGATTGAGAAATTTAATGGTCAGAGTTTTGAGTTGTGGAAGCTCAAAATGGAGGATCTACTGGTGGATAAAGACCAGTGGACCGCGGTAGATCCAAGTACTAAACCAATGGCAATGTCAGATGAAGACTGGAAAAAGTTGGATCGGAAGGTGAAGAGCACAATACGGTTGTGTGTCTCAGATTCAGTATTTTTTAATGTATCTGGGGAAGCTACGGCGAAGAATTTGTGGGACAAACTTGGGACTTTGTACCAATCTAAGTCTCTGGTGAATAAATTTTTCCTACGGAAAAAGTTGTATAACTTGAGGATGAAGGATGGAGACTCAGTGATAGAGCATCTGAATGCCTTCAATACTGTGGTAAGTCGGTTGTCATCTATTGATATTAAAATCTCAGATGAAGATAAGTGCATCAGTTTGTTGTGTTCTCTACCAGACTCGTGGGACAATATGGTTATTACAATAGGTAGCAATACAACTACCTTGAATTTTGATGACATTGTCTCAGCCTTGCTGTCGGAGGAAATGAGACAGCAAAATATGGAGGGTCAGAATGGAGATGCCTTATCTGTACGAGGAAGGTACCAGAACATAAACAAGAATAAGGTTTCGAGTGGGAGATCTAAATCTCTTGGAAAATTTGTAAAGGTGTGCTCAAAATGCGGAAAGGAAGGGTACTACAAAAAGGACTGCAGATCTAAAGATCCTGAGAAAGGAAAGGGATTCGACGATGCTCCTTTTGCAAAGGCAAAAACCACCTTGGATGAAGGTGGGGATGTGTATTTGGCTTCTTCTTCAAATACACATGTAGATCATGAGTCATGGTTGATTGACTCGGGTCCATCCTTTCACTTCACTCCCCATAGGGAGTGGTTCTAGGAGTATGAGAAATATGATGGCAGTGATGTCTTCTTAGGTGATGATAGGAAGGCCATAATCGTCGGACGTGGAAAATTCAAACTGAAGCTGCAAGGTGGAAGGATTAGAACACTTCTTGGTGTTCTACACATTCCTGCATTGGCTAGAAATATGATTTTTGTAAGCAAGATGGATGATACAGGTGTAAAAATAGTGTTCGATAAATATGCTTGTAAGATGGTTCGGGGAGAACTGGTATTAATGTGGGGAGTTCAGATTGGAACTCTGTACAAGCTTCAAGGTAGCACTATTATTGATGGGTGCAACAGTTCTATGGTTCCCGAAAGTGGAGCGGAAAGCCTAGCGATCTCTGGAGAAAAGACCATGCTATGGCATCAAAGGCTTCGATATATTGGAGAGAAGGGCCTTCGGATACTGCATGGAAATGGTATGGTAGAAGGTATGTCTAATAGTTCTCTGGATTTCAATTTCTATGAACATTGTGTATATGGGAAGTAGAATCGGGTGATATTTCCTTCTAGTGCTAAGAGGGCAAAAAAGATATTAGAGCTTGTGCACAGTGATGTGTTTGGATCTATGTCGATTCCATCACTGGGTAAGTCTGTGTACTATGTGTCATTTATAGATGACTTCTCAAGGAATACATGGATATATTTCTTGAGGAAGAAATCTGAAGTCTTTGACAGATTTAAAGAATTTAAGGCTCTGGTGGAAAACCATACAGAGAAAAAGATGAATGTAGAAGGCAAGGTGGAGAAATACAAAGCTAGGTTGGTAGCAAAAGGTTATTACCAGGTGTCGGGAATTGATTTTGGTAATATTTTTTCTCTTGTTTCCAAAGTTACTTCTATTAGATTACTTTTATCTGTTGCTGCTGCATTTTATTTTGAGGTAGAACAGATGGATGTGAAGATAGCATTTCTTCATGGGGATCTGGAAGAGGAGATATACATGAAACAACCTGAAGGCTTTATGGTGAAGGGGAAGAAAGAAATGGTATGCAAGTTAAAGAAGTCTTTGTATGGGTTAAAACAGTCACCAAGGATGTGGTATCAGAAATTTGATACCTATATACGGGGATTTGGCTTCACCGGAAGCAAGGAGGATAATTGTGTTTATTTTAAATTAATTGGTGACCGTGTTATTTATTTGGTCTTGTATGTTGATGATATGTTGATTGGAAATGAAAAAGAAATTATCCAAGATTTGAAGACCCAACTGTTCTCCAAATTCGACAGGAAGGATCTTGGTGTTGCAAACTATATTTTGGGCATGGAAATTAAGAGAGATTGGGAAAAGAGGAAGCTCTGGTTAAACCAGAGGAAGTATGTCAAGACTATATTGCAAAGGTTCAATATGCAGGATAGTAAATAGGTGAATGTTCTAATTCATGTAGGTAAAAATCTCATTGTTGAACAATGTCCCAAGACACAAGAAGAAGAGGAGGATATGTCTCGTGTTCCATATGAAAGTGCAGTGGGTAGCCTGATGTATGCAATGGTCTGTATTAGACCAGACATTGCACATGCAGTGGTAGTATTGAGCAGGTTTATCTCAAACCTAGGGAAGGAGCATTGGATAGCAGTGAAGCAGGTTTTCAAATATTTGTGTGGCACTAGTGATTATGGCTTGTGCTACCAGGGAAGACCAGGATTGGAAAGAGTGTTGGACATTCGTGGTTTTGTTGATGCAGACTGGGTTGTAGATCTGGACCATAGAAGAACTACAAGTGGGTATGTGTTTAACCTATTTGGAGGTGCAATCAGTTGGATGAGTAAAAGGCAGTCTGTAGTGGCTCTTTCAACTATAGAGGCAGAATACATAGCAGCCACTCATGCAAGCAAAGAAGCAATTTGGTTACAGAGATTGTGTTCAAGTATGGGGTTGGTGCAGCAAGCTATAAGGATATACTGTGATACCCAAAGTGAAATTTTCTTGGCTAATAACTCTGCTTATCATTCAAAGACAAAGCACATTGATGTTCAATATCACTTTGTGAGAGATATGGTTGAGGCTAAAAGGGTGTTGCTGGTAAAGGTGGACACCTTGAATAATGTTGTAGATGCATTGACGAAGTCTGTGAGCACTCAGAAATTCTCTTGGTGTAGAGAAACAATGGGTGTTGCAGATCTGGGCTAATGACGAAGCTCTCATGTGGCCCCCTGCGGAAAGAAAACAACAAGTGGGAGAATGTTGGGTATGTGTTATATTATTTCCACGACTAGTCATGCGTAGGGGGGTCACAAGGGGGGTGATAATACTCCTTGTACGTTACGTTGGGCACAGCAGGGGGGTCACAGGGGGGGCGAAAGCCCCCCTTATTCAAGGCCCAGGGCAACGCTCCAGGAAAAAAAAATTGGTCCTTAGTTTTAGGTGGGCAGACCCGCCCATGGTCTTGGGGCATGATGGTTTTCGGCCCCTGGTATTTTGTAGATCCGGTCAAGGGAACTACAATTATGTTCTAATCCAGGGTTAATGGATTAGGGTTTATGTATGCTTCGACATGTATATATATTTTTTGAAACACTAAAAGGAATATAATGAAAAATCAAGTTAGTCGTCCTGATTTGGGATCCAGGGGAAAATATCTGTGTATATCTATTTTATGTTTTATGCTCTTGCTATTGTTTATTTTCTGTTTTTAAGATTCATTTGCAGATAATTTCTGTACAGGGTTAAAACCTACAATATTAGTGTTATATTAAAAAATTTATAGAGATATTAAGAGTAAATGAAAATATTTCAAGCTAGTGATATAAAGAATACCAAATGATGTTGTTATAATAGCACAAAATGTAGACTAGGGTTTGGAGGAATACTTGTAAGAATAAAATGTTGCACATAAGATTCAAATATATGCATGTAATCTGAAATAATGTGAGTGTAATGTAAATATGAAGTGAAAAAAGAGGAGACTAGAAACAACATGAGTTCAAAATACTCATAAATAGTTAACCAAAATGTCGGGTGACCATGACATTTCAGCAATGAAACTGGGAGAGTTAGGACTTAAATTTGGGCTAGTATGAAAAACGAATCTAACGTGAAGGAGAATAAAATTATAGGCGCAAAAAAATGATAAAAAAATGACCCTAAACTTATTAACTAGTGAAAGCTAAGTAGTGAAAGAATTATTTCAAAATAGGTTTGACCCTACCCCTTCCAAATGTCAGTAGATAGATTAGTGAAGATAGTTAATATAGGGTCATTCTTATAGTGAAAACAACTAGACCAAACTCCCAACTCAACCAACACTTAAGCATAATGAATCAGTCAACATTTAGGAAACCCCTTATGGTATTAAAATATGGTTATAGTAGCAAGGGATGCAACCAAGGACTAACTCAACAAAATTGTGCATAGCTCATTGTCAAACAAAGAAAAAACCCAATTGAAGAATGAAACATGGGAAGGGAGTTGAGTAGGGAATAAAAGGGCCTCAAAATATGTCCACTATTATATTCCCTTGGACGGCCAACATCAAAAGCATGATCCAACAAAATTGTCCATGCAATAGTAGTGTAGTGCATTATGGACTTGTTATCCACCGAAAAGCAGGTATCCCCATAGGAGAATTTTTCTCCTCCTTGGACAAATAACTAGCCATCAACCCTATTAATCAAAAATTTACATGATGCCATGATCAAGCCACCTATATTCTTCGTTTAGATATCTTTCTCCCATCTGAAATTCCCCCTTGAAGTAATGTGAGTCATCCATCGACAAGTACTTTAAAAAATTTGTAATCTTTTGCTTTGACTTACTATTTTGGGGCATACTAATGTGAATCAAGGGGTTATCTAGATAATTGATTTATATTTAGTGTGTTATTTTTCCCTCACTTCATCTAGGAGGATAGCATTTGATCCTAGTCTAGTGGGACCTCCTCTAAGGCCTTATGGTTATAGGAATGACACTAGTGGGGAGGCTCTAATTGAAGTAGTGTGCCCATGATATTGCATACATACCAGTTTCCATCATTTCCTATATTCCATATCCATTCTTCAGCCTAATGGTCATTGGTCATAGGGATTGGAACCTTCCCATCCTCATCCTTAGGTTTGGGTTAGTGTTATCGTTGCTACAACACCCTCCAAAAATTTTCCTACCTTTAAAATTTTGAGCCTCCTTATGATCATGCCATATTTTGTTTCAATACATTAATGATCTGAATATGGGAAAAATAGCTTTGTTTTTCTAGATCCCTCATCAGTTAAAATAAGTGTGTTTAGGATCGCCTCAAATTAGTCAATTATGTGAGGGTTTATGTGTCAAGTCTTGTGTTTTTTTTATGATCAATTCATGAGTTTATTAGTTGTTAAAAACACATGTAAAACAAGTAAATTGTAGAGAAATAAAGCACAACAAACACATTGCACAATAGATGATAATGGAGTTCACCCCTCCTGGGCTACATCTCCATGGACCTACTTCAATAACTAGGTTGTCTTTGGATTAATGGTCGATTCTCTAATTACATGCACCTACAGTGCTCCAATGGCTCTGCAAACTACTCCAATGAATTCAGAAGACCCAAAAACCTCTAAGTAGCCTCTTCTGACTCAACAAATGTTATGAAACCAGCTCCAAAAATAGAAGAAAAGAGAGGTCAACGCCTTAGAATTCAGCCACTCGAGGGGGAAACCTCCTTTACATTACATAAATAAACAATTCTTGGATGATTCAAATGAAAAACCTCATTTCTGTATATAGGAGTCAATGGGGTCACAATATAATCCTAGACAACCTAACAATAATAATTTAAGGGCACAACAATAACAATAGTGGGGTTTTATGGGGCACAATTATAACAATATGGGGACTACAAGGGTACAACAATAACAATAAGGGGGCTACACTAACAACAATAAGGGATGACACATGTAATATAGGGACCTAACATGCCCCTCTCCTACAAAAAAAATTTTTCCTCAACACTTGAGTAGCTATGGATGCTTCTGTATAAAATTCTCATCCTCCCATGTGGAATCTTCAGTGGGTTAGTTCTTCCACTTGATGAGATACTCTGAAATTGATCGATTTCGTAGATATCGATTTCTTTTTTCCGTGACTGCTTCCGATTCCAATATTATTCTTCCTTCCTCATCAAGTACTGGAAATATTGTTTGAACTGGAATTTTTTCACCTATAACCTTCTTTAAGCATGAAACATGGAAAACTAGCTACACTTGAGAACAAGCAAGAAGCTTCAATTTGTATGCCATAGTACCAATATTTTTCAACACCTTGTAAGGACCATATTACTTTGGCGATAATTTATTATCCTTCTTGAGGGACATTTGTTTGTATGATTGTAGCTGTAAAAATACACAGTCTCATATACATCAAAACTTCTCTCGTTGCGTTGTTGATCTGCCCATCGTTTCATTCAATTTTGTGCCAAATTTAAGTTATCCTTTAAGAGTTGGAGAACTTGTTGTTGATGCTCAATGTGATCTTCCACTGCTTGAACCTTATAATATTCTCTTAAATATGATGTGATGGACGGTGGATGATATCCATAAAGTGCCATAAATGGGATCATTTTTGCTGCAATATGGAAGGAAGTGTTATACCACCATTCAACCAGAGGTAACCACTTGACCCATTGTGTTTGTTTATGAGATAAAAAAACAACGAAGCTATCCTTCCAAACATTTTTTCACTATCTTAGTTTTCCCATTAGATTGAGGATGATAAGATGAGCTATGGGCTAGTTGAGTACCCAAACAAGAAAATAATTCCGTCCAAAAATTTCCAGTGAAAATGGTATCTCTTTTGCTTACAATAATCTTTGGGCTTCCATGTAGCTTTTGAATTGTTTCCATAAATGCAGTACCAATTGTACTTGCTTTAAATGGATGAGATAAATGCACAAAAGTGTGCATACTTGGTAATTCTATCAACTACCACCATGATGACACTCTTTCCTTTGGACTTAGGTAAACCTGTGATAAAATCCATTAAAACCTCCTCCCAATGTTGACTTGGAATGGGTAAAGGTTGTAGAAAACCTAGAGTCTTAATTCTCTCAACTTTATTTTGCTGGAAAACCAAACATTCTGCCACAAACTTTTGAATATCAGATTTAAGGCCATCCCAAAAAAAATCTTTCTTCACCCTGTGGTAAGTTTTTAAAAATTCTGAGTGTCTTCCTACGGGAGAGGTGTGCAATTCCAAAAGAATCTTTTTTTTTAGTTGGGAATTATTACAAAGATATAAGTGATCTTTGTACCATAAGGAATCATTTTTCCAACTAAATCTATCATATGTATTGGGATTTTGCTGCAACTTTTGAATGAGTGCCCACATTTCTTCATCATTCTTCCATTCCTCCCTTGCTTCAGTTATCCAATCTAGTTGGATAATAGAAATGGCACAAAACAATATTTCCACCTCTTCATCCTTTCTTGAGAGTACATCTGTAACAACATTTAGCTTCCCTTTCTTGTAGATGATTTAAAAATCATAACCCAACATCTTTGTGACCCATTTTTGTTGCTCTTTTGAAGATAGTATTTGTTCCAAAAAGTATTTAAGACTATCATGATCAGTTTTTACCTTGAAGTGTCTTCCCATTAGGTAAGGTCGCCATTTCTTTAGTGAATGTAGTATTGCCAACATTTACTTCTCATAAATAGCTTTATGCAAATACTTTCCTTTGATTGGACAACTTTCAAAAGCAATGGGTCTTCCTTCTTGCATTAAAACAACACTAATTCCATTTCTTGAGGCATCACATTCCACAATAAAGGTTTTTGTGAAGTCTGGCATAGTTAAGACCGATGCTAGGCACATTGCCTCTTTAAGATGTTCAAAGGCCTTAGTTGCTTCAAGACTCCATGAAAATGCATATTTCTTCAATAATGTTGTTAGAGGTGCTGCTATTCCCCCATAATTCTTAACAAACTTGCGATAATACCCTGTTAACCCGAGAAATCTTTACAACTGCTTTATGGTTGTGGGGACTTTCCATTCCTTAATGGATTTAATTTTGTTAGGGTCTACCTTAACACCCTCCTGAGATAAAATATGACCCATATATTCCACCTCTTGTACTCCAAAGAAACATTTGGAGGTTTTTGAATATAATTGTTTCTCCTCCAATAGTTTGATCACTCTGTCACCATGTTGAACATGATCCTTCCAAGACCTGCTGTAGAATAATATATCATCAAAAAATACTAACACAAATTTTATAAGGAAGAGTTTAAAAATGGAATTCATCAACCCTTGAAATGTAGAAGGTGCATTGGTAACGTCAAAAGGCATGAACAAAAATTCATAATGACCCTCATGAGTTCAAAATGTTGTTTTTGAAATATCTTCAGTCTTCATTCTAATTTGATGATATCCTGAACGAAGATCCAACTTGGTAAAATAAATTGCTCCGTGTAATTCATCCAATAATTCATCTATCACAAGAATGGGAAATTTGTCTTTAATAGTGAGCTTATTGAGCTCCCTATAATCTAGACACATTTTCCATGATCCATCCTTCTTGTGCACGAATACTACTAGAGCAGAGAAAGAATTTTGACTAGGTTGAATTATACCAACCTCTAACATTTATGCAATCATACGTTCAATTTCGCTCTTATGGACATAAGGATATCTGTAAGGCCTGATGTTTGGAGGAATACTTCCTAGAATCAAATGAATAGCATGATCATGATCATGAATAGGTGGGAGTACTTTGGGAGTTTCAAACACCTTGGAATGATTGTCCTAGACTTTTTGGAGATCTGGAGAACTAGATGATTTTGGTGTTGGAACTTCTAGTGAGCATAATTGTGAAATTACGCCTTGTTTTTCTTTCTTAAGAAGCTTTGTCATGACATTAGAGCTTATTATCTTTCCCAGTTTCCCTGTGATACCCCGTAATTCAAATGCCTTTCCTTCCGAAAAAAATTTCAATAAGTTCTTGAAAATTAAAGTCTATCATCCCCAAAGATTGTAACCATTGTACTCCTAGTACAACATCAGCACCTCCCATTGGAATGGAAAGCATTTGACTATTTAATACATATTCCCCCATGGTTAGCTTGATATTATGGCATTTTCCAGAGCAATTTATAGCCCCTCCATTTGCAACCATCACTTGACACTTTGGTGCTGGGTATAGGAAGAAATTCAATTCCTTGGCTACCTTACAATGAATAAAATTATGGGTACTACCTGAATCAATCAAAACTATCACATTTTTCTTCTTGATATGTCATTTTATCTTGAGAGTTTAAGGAGTGGTAATTCCTGCCAATACATTACAGGACATGGTCAGACTCATTTATTCTTTATCTAGGGTTGGTTCCTGGTGTATATCGTCTTCTTTTGAAGTTTCTTATACATTTTCTTCCTCCTCTTCACAATCTATGTAAAATAATTTCTTCTCAGCACACTTATGACCTTTAGTGTATTTTCTATCACAACTGTAGCAAATCCCTTTTTCTCATTTTTCTTCTAATTTTTGTGGTGTCAACCTTGTAGGTTGTGGAAGTCTAGGAGTAGAAACAATTCCATCTTTATATATGTGATTAGTAGGCTTCCTTGTCACCATAATTTTACTTTCAAATTTTCTTGCCAACATGAATGCCTTCTTCAATGAATCAAGTTCCCAAAGGCGAACCTCAATTGGATGTTGTCCTTTAAATTCCCTATGAAGACATCAACCATTTGTTCCTATGGAATATAGTTACCCTTATATTAAATTTTTTGAAGTCCTCAATGTGCTCCACCATTGAACCTTTTTTTTTTAGATTTATCAATTGGCTAAAGAATTTTTTTCTCTTTGTATCCTCATAATGTGCTATCATTTCCTCCATAAAAATTGACTAAGTGACAATTTTTTTACAAGAGCAAAGCCATCGATACCATACAAATGTATTTTGCTATAAATGTAAAGTTGCAATGCGTATCTTTTGTGTGTTTTTCACATTATGGAGATCAAAATATTGCTCCATTTGCAATATCCATGTTATGGGATCCTTGCCATCAAACTTCCTTATATCAATCGTTGGAATATGGTGGGTCTTCAATCCAACATAAGAATTTATGAAATCATGATTAACATTTATTTTATTCTCATCATGAGTTTCCTGTACTACCTTTTCGCCATTAGGAATAATTTCTTGTATCAAACTTTTTCAAACCTTCCTTCAAACCTTTCATGTCTGCTTTTAGATCATTCTTCATGTCTTCAATGTTGTCTTTCATTTTTTCATCCATGTCATCCATCTTAGCTTCCATGCCATCCATGTTAGCTTCCATGCCATTCTTCAAACCATCCATCTTAGCTTCCACGCCTTTATTCAAACCATCCATATTAGCGTCCATGCCTTTCTTCAAACCATCCATCTTAGCTTCCACGTCTTTCTTCAAAACTTCCATTTCATTTTTTGTTTCTCTTTGCGAGAGTGAAATTTGGTGCACTTGGTTTTGTAATTTTGATATATCATGTTGCACTTCTTCCTCTTCATGAGTCACAGTAGAGACTTCTGAGGGATTAATGGGTGTTGAATTCTTTTTATGGGCCATTTTAGTACCCAATACTGATATCTATGCTTCAATATGCCCTTGGAATTGCTTCAAACTTATTTTTCAAACAAGACTTATGCAATTTGAAAAAAAAAATACACACCTTTTTTCTTTCTTTTGAGGAGCTCGATATTGAAATTGATGTATATCTGGAATTTCGAATCCCCAGATTTTATCTTTGATCCTTTAGTATCCCTTTGAATCTTACTTCCAATTCCACAAGTCTGACATGATTTTGATTCTTCAAGGAAAAGTTATGCCTAATCTCCTGCAATGACCTAATTATGGACTGGTTCAGTAGAGCGAACTTGGATGACGTTCCACGTGTCATTGTTTCCTCCTTAGGATAAAATATTGATACACAGTAAACTACAGTCTGTGTAATTTCTGCCACTTTTTATAGAATCCCAATCTGATGCTCAGAGTGAGAGTTATGATGATTTTCCAAAGGTCATATCTTTGAGATGAAATTTGGGAGGCTGCAAAAACCATAACTTCCATAGATCATATCTCCGAAACTATTGTGAACCAAGATCTGAAATTTTTACACGCCGTTCATCAAGATTTCTTCGCAAATGGGTTTTTGTTTTTTATTTTGAACCTTTGTAGAAATAAATTTATAGCGAAAATTCCACAATGACCTGTTTGAAGCAGCGAAACCCTACAATGCAAAGCTTTGATTCCAAATGTTATGAAACTAGCTCCAAAAATAGAAGAAAAGAGAGATCAACACCTTAGAAATCAACCACTTCTAGGGGGAAACCTCCTTTACATTACATAAATGAATAATTCTTGGATGATTCAAATTAAAAAACCTCCTTTATATATATAGGAGTCCATGGTGTTGAGATTGCAACAAGATGAGGAGCTTAGTGGAAAGGAGTCGCCTTCACTAAGTGGGCCCGCAGGGTATTTTTGGCGCAAAGTCTATTTTTAGACTATGTCTATTTTTAGACATATGGATCATGTTCAATGAGTTGCAGGATGCTATTTGTGGATGGTTGGTCAAGTTGGAAAAAATATATGGACTTCTATTTTTAGACATATCAGTGCACTCCGTCTTTAGATTGCCGCCTAAAAATAGAGTATATGTCGAATATTATTAGCTCTTAATAATATTTGGACTCTAAACATTATCTTATCCTCTCGAGCACTTCGCCTTGATGCTCGGATGTGGCACATGCGCCTACCGGTATGAATTACGCTATTCCTAAGGGTTTATTGGAGCTATTGCATGGAGGATTTTAGTTAGAACTCATGTGACAGAGTTTGGTGGAGTTGTAGAAGTAGTTGGTGGAGTTGTGTTTAGTTTAACTCAGTTAGACTCAGTTGAGCTAGTTGTATCTAGTCTAACCGAATGATACACTAGTGAGAGTGGTGTGAATTAATTAATAATTAATTAACTAAATATTAACTCATTAATCAACTGAAGAATACATCAGTTAACTACAGTGCATGGATGGGCTTGCTGAGACCAGTGGAGAGGTAGGTGAAAGAGCAAGTGTGACTATCAATTGTGACTATACTGGTTCATGAGATTTGTACACACATTGATGGAGATGCTAATGAGGATTGTGCAGTACATACCAAGGGGATTCAAACTTGGATATCATAATTATTCATCTTGGATTGCGCAGTAGAGGCAAGCTAACAGGTGGAGCAGGTTGGAGCATGTGTTTTGCTAGATCTGAGCTTGTGTAGTGTGTAGCATGGGAGATAGTGCTAAGAGCTTGTGAGGAGCTTTGTACTATGATTGTTACATGAAATCTATCATTATAATATACAGATAGTTTGGGGTTTTCAGCTTTAAGCTTTCCCATAAATACTGTGTTTATATGTGTGAATTTTTGATGTTTTAATGTGCGCATGTGATTGTTTATAATTCCACAAATTGATGATCAATGGTAGAAGAGGTTATGTATTGTACATGAAGATCAAATAGTGTATGATGAGGATAATCTCGGTGAATAATATCAATTATTCTATAAAATTTGTACATGGTATCAGAGCTATATTGATCATCGGAGCAATTGCAGAACATTGAAGCGGTTGAGTTTTGAGCTGGTGGAATTCGAATTTGCAGGAGTGTTTTCTTGGTGTCAAAGTTGAAATGTCTTTCAACGGATTGCGATTGGAGTATGCCCTTGAGGGAAGCTCGAATTATATTGCATGGAAGGACAGAATGGAGGCAGTGTTAGATTACAATGGGTTGAAGGAGTTCATAGATGCAGAAGTCCAGAAACCTGCTTCTAGCGATGTTGTCGCACTTGGCACATGGCAAAAGAAGACAGCAAAATGTTGAAGGATTCTGTTGGAGGGCGTGAAGGATTAGATAGTGTCTAGCCTTCATGGTAAGGCTTCTTCATTCTTGATGTGGAAAGCCTTGATAGATTTATTCGAAAGTAAGAGCGACCAGAGGAAGTTGGCTCTCAAGGATAAACTCATAAACATAAAGATGGAGAAAGGCGACAAGATGCCCAAGTACCTCACGAAGTTCATCCAATGCAAGGATGAGCTGGGAAGTGTGGGGGTTATTGTAGATGATGAGGACTTGGTGAGCTTGGCTCTCCTTGGGCTTCTGAAGAGTTGGCACTCCTATCAGGACTCTATCAATGGTCGGGAGAAATTGCCAGGATGGGAACGACTTTGGTCGGATCTTGTGCAATAGGAGATAAGGAGGAGTTCCAGGGATGGATCTTCATCAAGAAACTCTGATGAAGAGAATTGCACTTTGGCTGCCAAAGCAAAGAAGGGGAAGAGCAAGAAATCTTCTCATTCTGGTGCGAAAGGAAAGAAGCAGGACATGTCCAAGGTGAAGTGCTTTCACTGTCACCAACACAGACATTATGCCAAAAATTGTCCACAGAAGAAGAAAAATAAGCAGGCTGTTGGATCTGCAGCTGGAGAGGACTTAGCCTCACAGTTTGAGCTGGATTTTTCGCTGATCGCATGCTTGGTTTTAAGTGTGGTGGGATCAGTGTGGTTTCTGGACAGTGGTGCGTCTTTTCACATGACAGGAGATGGAGATTTGTTTACTGATCTAGATGAGAAAGATCTTGGAGTGCAAATTGAGATGGGCGATGATGGTAGATACAGTGCGACCAGTATTGGTACCATTTCCTTTGAGAGGGAGTCTGGTAAACCCTTCGTATTAAAGGAAGTGATGCATGTTCCAGGATTGAAGAAGAATCTTATCTCTGTGGCGATGTTAGAAGACAAGGGATATGATGTTGTCTTTAGTGAGGGAAAGGCTTTCCTGTGCAGTACGGCAACTGGTGAGACTCGGAGGATAGGGGTTCGAGTTAAGAACCTTTATCAATTGCAAGTAGATGGTTGCGCATCAATGGTAGGCAAGGCTGAAGGAGTGGTGAGCCGGGATGATGGCGAGTTGTGGCACCGGATATTGGGCCACCTTCACCATGGAGCTTTGAAGATACTACAGCAGATTTCTACTGGGCTTCCTAAAGGCACTCTTGCGCAGTCAGATCAGTGCAAGGGGTGTACCTTGGGAAAATTTGTGAAAGCCACCTTCATTAACATATCATGCCACAACGATCCTGGAATGGAATAACGATGTGGGACTTTTCAATATCTTCTTTGACAAGAAAGACAAAATATGTGATATTTGTTGATGATTTTTTCCTGAGGCCGGATCTTCTTCATGGCAGCAGGAAGAGCTGACATACTCAAAGTTCTGTGAGTTCAAGGCACTGGTTGAGAAAGAATCGGGGAAACAGGTGAAGGCTCTTAGGAGCGACAATGGTGGTGAATTCATCTTTGGCGAATTCAAGGACTTTTGTAGCGTAGAAGGAATTCAAAGAGAGCTCATAGCACCTCATAACCCACAGCAGAACGGGGTTGCTGAGCGGAAGAACAGAACGATCGTGGGTGCTGCACAGGTGATGTTGTATGATCAGGGCCTACCCATTCACTTGTGGGCGGAGGCATGAAATACTACAGTATATGTGCAGAACCATTGTCCTCACAGGTTACTTGGCATGAGTACACCCGAGGAGGCGTTTTCTGGTAAGAAGCCTGATATTTCCCATTTGAGGATTTTTGGTTCACCTGTTTACATTCATGTGATGAAGGATGCCAGGAAGAAGCTGGAGCCGACCGCAGAGGTTGGGATATTTGTGGGGTACACTGATACACCCCACAACTATCGTGTGTATTTTCCAGACATTCGCAAGACTGTTGTGCGACGGGATATCAAATTTCAGGAGGAGAAAGCCATGAAGTGTTCGCTTGAGAGGGAGCCACACTTGCATGCATAGGAGGAGCTATTAGTTCCTAAGGATGAGTCTCAGGATGTGGATCAGCCATAAGATGAGGTTCATGGAGTGGAAGAAACCACTCATGCAGCGCCAACCATTAGAGGGCGGAAGCGCACTACAGAAGCTGAGCGACTGGCTCAAGATGCAGAGAAGGTTGTAGGAGAACCTACATCACAGCGCAGATAGAGACAATCACCTGACCGATATACTGGATACATGGCTCTTATGAGAAAGTGTATAGTGATAGATCCATCCTCTTTCGAGGAAGCTGTGGAGGATCCCGTAGGGGTAGATGCCATGGTGGAAGAGTATGATTCGATTGTTAGAAACAGTGCATGGGAGATTGTCCCAAGGTTGGAGGGGAAATCAATGGTGGGTTCGAGATGGATCTACAAAGTGAAGCAGGAAGCTCATGGGAGTGTGGAGAAGTACAAGGCAAGATTTGTTGCCCGAGGCTATTCACAGATAGAGGGTATCGATTATGAGGAGACCTTTGCACCTGTCGCAAGGTATTCTTCCATACGGATGATTCTTTCTCTCTCAGCGTAGATGGGGTGGCACATTCATCAGATGGATGTGAAGACTGCGTTCCTCAATGGAGTCATTGAGGAGGAGGTGTACAGATAGAGCAGCCCGAAGGTTTCTGGACTTTCTAAAGAGGGCCAGTCACATGTGTGCGTGCCTTAGCAGAGCGTTGTATGGTTGGTGTCACACCTCTGCTTGGCAGCTACGCTGGACAGTATTGGCTATTTCACCGGACTTGGATTCTCCAAGAGTGAGGTGGATCCTAACCTATACCAGATTGTGGTGGAGGGTAAGTTGTTGATCATTGTACTTTATGTAGACGATTTGATTTTGACAGGTGATGAGCTGTTGATACTCTCATGCAAGGAGGATCTTGCAAAAGAGTTTGAGATGAAGGACTTGGGCCTCCATTATTTTCTGGGATTGGAAATTTGGCAGCGCAGTGGTGGACTATTTGTTTCTCAGGGTAAGTATGCCCGGGAGATACTGGAGAAGTTCAACATGCATGGCTACAAGCCTGTTGATACTCCTCTTTCTGGTGGTTGGAGGAAGGAGGATGCTACTTCAGCGGAGGTAGTGGATGCCACTGTTTATCAACAGTTGGTGGGGTCACTTATGTATCAGTTCAATACACGACCTGATATATGCTATGCAGTTAACCAGCCTTCACAAGCTATGGTTAAGCCTACCAAGCATTTTTGGAAGGCGGGCAAGCATGTATTGCGTTATCTCAGAGGCACATCGGGATATGGATTGTGGTACAGACAGTCGGATGAGGTGAAGCTATGTGGCTTCATGGATGCAGATTGGGCAGGGAGCCCAACAGACAAAAACAAAAAATCTGGAGGGATTTTTGGATAGGAAGCAGAGATCTGTGGCACTCAGTTCAACAGAGGTTGAGTATATGGCAGCCAGTTTGGCTGCATGCAAGGCTATATGGATGAGGAAGATCCTAGTCGGGTTGTTCGGTTCACACTTAGAGCCTACTGTGATTTATTGTGATAATCAGAGTTGCATCAAACTCTCGGTTAATCCAGTATTTCATGATAGATCTAAAAACATTGACATCTGGTATCATCATACTATATTGTGCAGCGAGGATCAGGATGCTGATATCTTGACGAAGGTGCTCACCAGGAGAAAATTCGAATACCACAGGGGCAGGATAGGGGTTTCAGATAATCCTTATCTTGTTGAGAGGGAGTGTTGAGATTGCAACAAGATGATGAGCTTAGTGGAAAGGAGTCGCCTTCACTAAGTGGGCCCGCAGGCTATTTTTGGCGCAAAGTCTATTTTTAGACTATGTCTATTTTTTGACATATGGATCATGTTCTATGAGTTGCAGGATGCTATTTGTGGATGGTTGGTCAAGTCGGAAAAAATAGATGGACTTCTATTTTTAGACATACTGGGAGGAATCTATTTTTAGATTGCCAGTCTAAAAATAGATATGTCGAATATTATTAGCTCTTAATAATATTTGGACTCTAAACATTATCTTATCCTCTTGGAGCACTTCAGTTTGATGCCTGGATGTGGCACATGCAGCTGACAGAGGAATTATTGGATGAATAAGCTCAATAAGCTCACTATTAAAGATAAATTTTCCATTCCTGTGATGGATGAATTATTGGATGAATTACATGGAGCAATTTATTTTACTAAGTTGGATCTTCGTTCAGGGTATTATCAAATTAGAATGAAGGCTGAAGATATTCCAAAAATAGCATTTCGAACTCATGAGGGTCATTATGAATTTTTGGTCATGCCTTTTGGCCTTACCAATGCACCTTCTACATTTCAAGGGTTGATGAATTCCATTTTCAAACTCTTCCTTAGAAAATTTGTGCTAGTATTTTTTGATGATATACTAATCTACAGCAGGTCTTGGAAGGATCATGTTCAACATGTTGACAGGGTGCTCAAACTATTGGAGGAGAAACAATTATTTGCAAAAACATCCAAATGTTTCTTTGGAGTACAAGAGGTGGAATATCTGGGTCATATTGTATCTCACGAGGGTGTTAAAGTAGAGCCTAACAAAATTAAAGCCATTAAGGAATGGAAAGTCCCCACAACCATAAAGCAGTTGCACAAATTTCTCGGGTTAACAGGGTATTATCACAAGTTTGTTAAGAATTATGGGAGAATAGCAACACCTCTAACAACATTATTGAAGAAAGATGCATTTTCATGGATTCCTGAAGCAACTAAGGCCTTTGAACATCTTAAAGAGGCAATGTGCTTAGCACCAGTCTTAGCTACGCCAGACTTCACAAAAACCTTTATTGTGGAATGTGATGCCTCAGGAAATAGAATGGGTGTTGTTTTAATGCAAGAAGGAAGACCCATTGCTTTTGAAAATCATCCAATCAAAGGAAAGCATATACAACAGTATATTTATGAGAAGGAAATGTTGGCAATACTACATGCACTAAAGAAATGGCAACCTTACCTAATGGGAAGACACTTCAAGGTAAAAACTGATCATGATAGTCTTAAACACTTTTTGGAACAAAGACTATCTTCAGAAGAGCAGCAAAAATGGGTCACAAAGATGTTGGGTTATGACTTTGAAATTATCTACAAAAAAGGAAAGCTTAATGTTGTTGCAGATGCACTCTCAAGAAAGAATGAAGAGGTGGAAGCATTGCTTTGTGCCATTTCTATTATCCAACCAGATTGGATAACCGAAGCAAGAGATGAATGGAAGAAGGGCAAAGATGTATGGACATTCATTCAAAAGTTGCAGCAAGATCCTAGTACATCTGATACATTTAGTTGGAAAAATGATTCTTTATGGCACAAAGATCGCTTATATCTTTGTAAGAATTCCCAACTAAAACAAAAGATTCTTCTGGAATTGCACACTTCTCCTTTAGGAGGACACTCAGGATTTTTAAAAACTTACCACAGGTGAAGAAAGAATTTTTTTGGGATGGCCTTAAATCTGATATTCAAAAGTTTGTGGCGGAATGTTTGGTTTGCCAGCAGAATAAAGTGGAAACAATTAAGACCCCAGGACTTCTACAACCTTTATCCATTCCAAGTCAACGTTGGGAGGAGATTTCAATGGATTTTATCACAGGTTTACCTAAGTCCAAAGGAAAGAGTGTCATCATGGTGGTAGTTGATAGACTTACCAAGTATGCACACTTTTGTGCATTATCTCATCCATTTAAAGCAAATACAGTTGTTACTGCATTTATGGAAACAATTCAAAAGCTACATGGAACCCCGAAAATTATTGTAAGTGACAGAGATCCCATTTTTACAGGAAATTTTTGGACGGAATTATTTTCTTGTTTGGGTACTCAACTAGCTCATAGCTCATCTTATCACCCTCAATTCGATGGTCAAACTGAGATAGTGAATAAATGTTTGTAAGGATATCTTTGTTGTTTTGTATCTGATAAGCAAGCACAATGGGTCAAGTGGTTACCTCTCGCTGAATGGTGATATAACACTTCCTTTCATATTGCAGCAAAAATGACACCATTTATGGCACTTTATGGATATCATCCACTGTCCATCACATCTACTTTAAGGGAAAATTCTAGGGTTCAAGCAGTGGAAGATCACATCAAGCATCAACAAGAAGTTTTCCAACTCTTAAAGGATAACCTAAATTTGGCACAAAATCGAATGAAACAACACACAGATCAACATCGCAGCAAGAGAAGTTTTGATGTAGGAGACTGGGTATTTTTACGGCTACAACCATACAAACAAATGTCCCTCAAACAAGCTAAGAAGGATAATAAATTATCGCCAAAGTACTATGGTCCTTACAAGGTGTTGCAAAAGATTGGTACTATGGCATACAAATTGGAGCTTCTTGCTTCTTCGTGAGTGCATCCAGTTTTCCATGTTTCATGCTTAAAGAAGGTTATAGGGGACAAACTTCCAGTTCAAACAATATTGCCAGAACTTGATGAGGAAGGAAAAGCCATATTGGAACTTGAAGCAGTCATGAAAACAAGAACTCGACAGCTACGAAATCAATCGATTTCAGAGTATCTTATCAAATGGAAAAACTTATCCACTGAAGATTCTACATGGGAGGATGAGAATTTTATACAGAAGCACCCAGAGCTACTCAAGCGTTGAGGACAACACTTTTTTGAAGGAAAGGAGCATGTTAGGTCCCTATATTACTAGTATAGTCCATTATTGTTGTTAGTGTAACCCCCTTATTGTTATTGTTGTACCCCTGTAACCCCCATATTGTTATTATTGTGCCCTTACATTATTATTGTTAGGTCGGCTAGGATTACATTGTGGCCCCATGGAATCCTATATATAGAAAGAAGGTTTCAGTCATTTGAATCATCCAATAATTGTTCATTTATGTAATGTATTGGAGGATGCCCCCTCGAAGTGGCTGATTTCTAAGGCATTAATCTCTCTTTTCTTCTATTTTTGGAGTTGTTTTCATAACAGAAAGCTCCATTCTTAATCCTATCTTTGGGAAAGGGTCTCTAAGGTCAGTTCACACCTATTTGTTCATCTATCCTCTACAAGTGACTTCCTAATTACCAGGCCTCTTACCATTGGTGAAAGTTCGTAAAGAGCAGGGAGTCTTAGCTATGGTGACAGTTGGCTAAGTCTCCATCATTGCCCTTGACCTAGCAGTTGCCCTCTTAGGAGTACCTTTTAGGTCCCCTGCTGGTTTGAATGGTAATAGGTGTTGAAAAGTGTAACTAGGATCGGTCTTCATATTGACTATGTAATTATGTATTTATGTAAAGAAGTAGACAAAGATAATAAAATGAATTTTGTTGTACTTGCTTCATGGGTTTCATGAGCAAGATTTTATTATAGGTTAATAGAATTCTTCTTGATGTCTATTAGGGTTTTGTATTCTAGGTATAAATATAATTAAGTGTCATACATATGAAGGATCTAGTCTAGAGAAAATTCTCCAAGACCTTGTCAAAACAGCTCAATAATATGGCTCAAGAATGGTGAAATACTTGATGTAAATACCCTTCTAGACAACCTACTATACGCTATACAAGTCGACTCATATACCTCTCCTAGTCAGCCTATAAATAGTTCACATGAACCGTCACACCCTTTCATTGGTCAGGTCGGCTTATTTATAGTCTCAGACAACTATATATACCCCACTGTACTGCGCATAAAATAGAAGGACAGAAAACTACAGATCACTCTGAAACAGTGTGCTGATTTCAGGAAGATTTGAAGTGCGGATTCAGGGACAGAGAATTGCAGATATCAACTAAGTTTATACAATGTGATAAAGTGTGGTCTAAGTGTGGGTTAAAGGACAGGAAAAGGTGGAGTCTTATCTGAAGATTTAACAATGAATACTTTTGAGATAAAGTGCAGAAAAGGGACAAGATCAATTGCAGACTTCAGGACAGACGTCGGTTCTGGTAAGTATAAAATAAGGTTCGTATATCAGAGTGTATTATCACAGCAAGGAAGAGACTTCCGTTCGAGAAAGTAAGGAAGGTAAATCATTGATTCACCTTCTTGTTCAATAGTGCCTAAAAGGAAGTACTACTCCTCAATTGAAGAAATTTCAGTGGTGTCCAAAGTAAATGGTTTCAAGCAATCTTGTCTAAGAGAAGTCTGTGGAAAGAAGAATGGTATGCAAGGTACAAATACATTCTAGAAGATAAGACCTAGAGACCGAGTTCTAGTATTGGTGCAACATAGTGCAGGTTGGTGCAGAAAAGAAGGTTCAACATTAAAGGTCAACAAAGAAGCAGTGGCAAGGTATTGGATGCATTAGTAGGTTAAGGGTCTGAGTCTTGGTCATGGTACTTGTCATTTGAAGATCTATAAGAAGAATTCCTTACGGGTTTTCCTCTCCAAGAGGGAGAGGTTTTGCCCTGGCTCGAGGAGCCTAAATTTGTGTCTTTTGTATTTTTGGTAATTGACTTGATGAAAGACTAAATACGCTAACGAAGAGAAGACATAAGTTACTCAAGTAAGCACACAAGTACTATGCAGTCCTCTAAATTCTCAACAACAGGTACTATGCCAAAAAAATTTTGATATTTAAATTTACTAGAAAAAAAACTGGAAAAACCTGTATTTTTTACTTAATTTGATTAAGCAATGTAAATTCAATCTAGAGTCTAACTACAGGGTTCTAAATGATTTACTTGTTAGGAGCTGAAAGTCTTGATATTTGTTGCAAATTTTTTGAGTAAGAACCAGAAAAATGCTTGTATCTCCACTAAAATAACTAGATACACAAGTGTAAAGATATGCAATAATAATACCAATTAATGTATCTAACCTTGGCTTATATTGACTTAGTTTTCAATATCCTAAGGTGAAAAACTTCTTGTTTATGGTATGAAAATTAAAATTTAGCAAGTAGAATTTACTATAAAATAGAAATAAAAAGTTGAGTTTTTTAAAATAGAATGGTTGTTGTAATTTATACAATGTACCAAAATAAATATACCTTAGTTGATGGGTTGTGAAACACGTGCCTCCTTGAGTTGATATCATAGTTTTTCAGGGAAGTGCTTGCTCTACAAGAAAAATTTCCCCCACTTGTGACTTAATAATTCTTCCTCTTTCAAGACCCAACTAGGAGCTACTCGTAGGGTGGCATTCTCCGGCCTTTAGTTTGAGTGTTTGGAGTACAAGCTCCTTTCCTGGTTGAAGCCTCCGACTAGAATGGTCCAACTCTGCGTGGAACAAGCTACCTATGAACAAAAAAACAAAGTGGGCATTCACCCGAGTTTGTTTCCTCCATGTAATTATGTAGCCCTTCGATGGCTCAAGTAGTTAGCTTTTGTGTAATATTACTTGTTAGAAATATTATTAGATTAAAACCAAATACAACAATTAATCAAGAAAAAAACTATATTAAAAACCAACCCACACAATGTACAAAATGAACATAGATTTGCAAATGAAAGTTCTTTATTGATGTCACTTATCTTGTAAGACAATAAGAACTTTGAAAATTTCTTAGTCTAAGAAACCCTACTGCAGTGTCTTGATTTAATTCTCCTACTTGAATTAAATTACAAGTTAATTTCTGAATTATTTAGTAAATCAGCAAAGTAAATACAACTACAGCCTACACAAACAAATCATTTACTGAATAACACGCTCATATGACAAAGTGACACAGATTTTTTGGACAACTGTCCTCAGAAAAAGCCAATGCGGGAAAACTGGTGCAGCTATTCTAAATACAACAATTTCTGGGCACCAAACATGGTTTTCCCTACATAGAAAATCATAGCAGTTATACATCTTTCTCTTGGAGACAGAAAATATGGCTGAATCAACCCTCACAGAGGAATTATGATTTTGTGCCCTTTTTGGCCCACTGGAAACCCCAGCGCTGCTCTTCAACACTTTGCGTCAGCCTTCGTGGCCTTCATCAAACTCTGCGCTTCTCTAGAAGGGCCTGTGTCACCCCTCAAGGGCTTATGCTAGCCTTCTGCTACCTTGACTGGGCCTGCGTCAGCGCTGTGTGGCTCTTGCTGCCTCTACACTGCCTTTGCATGGCCTCTGTTGGATTGTGTGGCTCTAGCTTATCTCTGCGCTGCTCGGTATGCTTCCTCTCTGTCGTTGTTGTATTCTTGGCCTGGGATCAGATCATCTCCTTGCCAATACTGCCCATCCCTGCACTGCAAACTCTTCCTCAAATTCTTAGCAAACCACACCCTAGTATTTCAGCTTAGCTTCAGTGCTTTGCCATTGTGTGTCCTCCAACAGACCCCAAGCCCTTCTCTTATACTTTTCTCGTTGGTAAACCAACAGTCGTGATCTAATCTCTAATCAACTGCTGAGATTAGAAGTTGCTTGATCTGCATCACTTAAGTCATTCTCATCACATGTTTAATTTAATTCACTTTAATTTTTTAATTTTCCTAAGTTAGACTTAGGGACCTTAATTAAAAATATTAATTATTTGAATATCTCTTAGACCTGATGGAATTCTTCCAAACACTTTCTGGGTCTTGGAGATCTCATGTACTCCAGCTCCTCCACAAAATTTGGGAGCTAGAGCACATCCGATGCTACCCCAAAATCTCAACATTCCCTCTTAGCGAGGAATGTGCTCTAACAATACAATCACCCCGAAGTACTACTTTGATCTCTGGCATCGGTCTCTGCACTGATGCTTGGCCTGCTGCCCTCCATCACTACGCTGCTACTGCCCATGACTCTGCCACAGTCACTGCCACATTTGTACTACAACTCCTCAAATTGCTGCATTGTGTTGCCAACTGCTACACTGCAACTCAGTTGCTGAGAAGTAAGCAACTGAAGGACCCCTGCCCAATGACAGACAAGTCAGTCGGGCTGCATCTCATTACTAAAGCTCCTTAGGTTGCTGCTCTGTGCTGTCCTCCTAAAGCCGTTGCGCTGCTACAGCTCTGCATTGTGTAAGCATGCCTCCTCTGCGCTGCTGAAGTCCCATCAGCCCCTCTGCATTGCTGCCTCTGCACTGTTGTTGCCTCTGCACTGAGCTACTCCCCTACAACGTCCCAACCTCTGCCTCTGCTTCACTGTGATCCTCTGCACCCTCTGCTCCAATCATTCCTGCTACCTTCTTAAGGCTCCCGTAGCACGGATGTGATCCAAGAGTTGGGCTACTCAAGAATCCCGCCACCACTCTGTAGCTGCTCTATAGATCAATGTCACCTCACCTCTTCTCTCAAGGTACATGAGCGCTCATGGCCATGTCATCGTCAGACCATCGTCTTCTTTAGCTGCCGCAGCCTTGGAACTAGAAGCTTCCTTGTTCTTCTTCCTTAGAGGACAATTGGTGGCGAAGTGTCCAAGTTCACCACATCGGAAACATTTGATCGTTGATAGATCACGCTTATTTTTCCCTTGCTACTTCTTAGATTCCAGGGATGCATCTTCCTCTTCCTCCTTCTTCACCTTGCTTGATCTGGGGTTGGCTTGTCTCTTGGTCATCCGACAAATTTCCTCTTGTTGGAGGATAGCCCACATGTCGTCCCAGTTTGGAAGGTCCTGTCTGCCCAAGATGCTTTGGACAAATGTTCCCAATCATCTGTGACTGCATTTAAAGCAGTCCTCACCATGACATCATCCTCCACCTTGACCCCCATGGCAATCAGCTGATCCCGAATTGCCTGCAACCTAAAGAGGAAAGGATCGATTTCATCTCCCTTAGTCATCATAAACAACTCATCTAGTTCTCCAGAAGCATCTTCTTCTACATAGATTTCCCTTGATGCAGTGTGGTTAATGCTTTCTACATGCCATTAGCCGCCTTCTTCTAGGCTATGTGTGGGACCACATGATCCTTGACCCCATCCATGATGAAACACTTAGCATGCGCTTCAACTTCATTATGCTTCGCGAGAAGAACAACATTGGTCGGTGTAGCCAAAACACTCTTTACATGCTCCCGTAGTTCGTATGCCTCCAGGACCGTTAGGATTCTGGCCTTCTAGATAGAAAAGTTGGACGAGTTGTCCAACCTATCCTGATCACGCAGTCCATATGGCGTCATCTGCTCAGAAATAATTTGTTGAAGAAGATCCTCCTCTCCCCGCTTTTGTTGCTACTCTCAATAGAAACTTGGATCTAGGGTCCTTGGCGAGAAAGGCACCCTCTGCTCCCTCTGACAATTGATTTCCTCCCTTGGAAATCTGCCAAATCTTCTGAATCAACCCTCTTCGATCACCCTACGATCGATCCTCAGATTTCTTTGGCAAAAAATATATTGAACGGTTGTTCTCGTCTCGCTCTTTGTCAACTTAGCTAGGCACGATTCGGAACCAACAGAATCTCTGCCACACCAGCAACTGCTGAAGATCTAAAGCTCTGCTTATGGACCACGACAACTCTGCACAACAACTCGACACTGAACTGCATCCCTCTGGCTGGCCTCTACGTGAGCAGATTGGCCCAACGCAGCCTCTGCGCAGCGCAGGCTACTGCTGCGTCCCCTCTGGAAGGCATTGCAATGTCTCTGCATCACCCAGCTGGGACTGTGTCAGCCCTTGCGTAGCCTCTATTGGGACTGCATTCTCCTGATGCTGCACTGCCCTCTCTGGATTTCTATTGCTTCAGCTGCTCTCTGCAGCACAATTTTCTTCAGCCGATTTTGCTTTAGATCCATCTTGATCTGCAATGCTCTGATACCATGTGAAAATTTCTTAATCTAAGAAACCCTACTGTACTGTCTTGATTTACTTCTCCTACTTGAATTAAATTACAAGTTAATTTCTGAATTATTCAGTGAATTAGCAAAGTAAATACAACTGCAGCCTACATAAATAAATCATTCACTGAATAGCACACTCAGATCACAAAGTGACACAGATTTTTTGGACAAATGTTCCCGGAAAAACCAAATGCGGGAAAACCGGTGAAGCTAGCGCTGGAGGGTTTTATTATTAAGCAGATTCTGAATACAACAATTTATGGGCACCAGGCATGGTTTTTCCTACAGATAAAATCACAGCAGTTATACCTCTTTCTCTCGGAGACAAAAAATATGGCTGAATCAACCCTCACGGGGGAATTATGATTTCGAGCCCTTTCTAGCCCACTGGAAACCCCAACACTGCTCATTAGCCCTCTGCGTTAGCCTTCCTGGCCTGCATCAGCCTCTGTGCTGCTCTGTGTTGAGAATTTGTGTATTTGGGGTAGCATCAATTGTGCTCTAGCTCCCAAGTTTCGTGGAGGGACTAGAGTACACTTGATCTACAAGACCCAGAAATTGATTTGGGAAATTTCATCTGGTTTAGGAGATATAAAATTAATTAATTATTTTAATGTATTTCCTAATTTAAAACTTAGGGAACTTAAATAATTAAAGTGAATTTAATTAAACATGTGATGAAATTGTCTTAAGTCACACATATCAAACTTTCTTTTAATCTTAGCCATTGATTCAAGATCTGATCATGGCTGTTGGTTTTCCAACGAGAAAAGTATAAAGGAAAGGCTTGGGGTCATTTGTAAACACACACAGAGGCAGAGCACTGAAGCTAAGATGAGATTCTAGGGCAGGGTTTGTTAAGATTACTCAAAAGTGTTTCAACTGCAAAGGGGAATTTAGGTCAAGGGGATGATCTGATCCCGAGGTCTAGAATACACAATAGGCAGAGATCAGCTCAAGGACAACACAAAAGATAAGGGAAGCTGCAGCAGCAAGGACAGTGTGATTTTCAGCAGGAAACCCTCAGAGGGTTACGCAGAGACCCTAAGGGGCAGCGTAGTGACTGTTTCACCCAGTCTGGGGTAACGCAATCTCTTCCGGAGCAGTGCTGAGGGTTGGATGTGCTTTAGAGGCTGACGCAGAGGCTTTCAGGGGCAACGGTGGGGTTTCTAGGCCCTAATCTTGGCCGAGTTTTGTAAATCCCGTTTGAGGGTGTGGACTAGTCATTATTTTGGCCCTAGATCAGCCAGTGAGCTGTAGATCTAGTATATCTCTGTCGGGTTATCCAGATCTGGAACCCAGGCTTGTTGTATTCAAAATTTTTTTAATAATAAAACCCTCCAGCAGCCAGAGACCGGTTTTCCTGCATTGGGTTTTTTCGGGGACTATTTGTCCAGAAATAACTGTGTCACTTTGTCTATGTGTGCATGAACTTGTTCTAGATCTTGATTGGTGGAGATTTGTTATGTGTTTTGCTTCGATTTTAACTTGAATTTATTCAGTTAATAAATTTTCTAAGTAGGAGGAGCATTACCAGATTAACAGTAATAATTTCTGCATAAAGTGTAAAGATTCAGAAATTTCCACATGGTATCAGAGCAATTACAGATTTAGGAGGGTCACCAGTAAGAGACTGAAGGTTCTAGCTACAGGAAGCAACTGTAATGCAGATCTAAAGGGACAACGCAATTTTCAGAGGCAGATCCACACAAAGGGAAGGGTGACGTTGTCTAGCTTTGTCTCCTTGCAAACCCACGCAATTACTGTGCAGAGGCAGCTCAGAAACAACGTTGGATTGGTTTGAAGCCAGCCAGTGTGATTCAGATCTGAATCTGTGAGATCCAGAAAAGACTGCAGAAAAACTGCAGAAATTCAGAAGGTGCTGGTGGGGTTAAATTTCTGAAGATTTCAGATTTTTAGCCTTAGCACAAGTGACAAAGAGCGGAAGGAGATCAACTTCTCAGAGAGTTTCTAGCCAAAGGAAACTTGCAGTTTGATCAGAGAATCAAAGAAGAAGCTGAATCATAGCTGATTTGGTAGATTTCCAAGGAGGGAAATCAATTGTCAAAGGGAGCAGAAGGTGCCTATTTCACCAAGGGCCTTAGATCCATTTCTCTAGCAAAGAGAAAAGGAAGTTTCGACACATTCTGAGCAGATGGCTCCTCATGGACTGCATGATCATGATAGGCTGGATGGCCTCTCAAAATTTTTAGTTTGGAAGGCAAGAATCCTGATAGTCCTTGAGGCATACAATCTTAGAGACCATGCAGAGCAAACTCTGGCCAAACCAACAGATCTGGATCTCCTTCGAAAGCATAAGGAGGCTATTGGGCATGGCAAGCGGCTGATTATGGATGGTATCAAGGACCATATTGTACCACATGTGGCTGAGAAGAAGATAGCTAATGAGATGTGGAAGGCCTTGACTTCCCTATATGAGGGAAAATCTGTCCAAAGAAAAATGTTGTTGGAGACTTAAATGTGGTCATTCATGATGACCAAGGGAGAAGACATGGAGCATTTTCTCTTCAAATTGCAGTCAATCAGAGATCAGCTGACTGCAACGGGTGCAACAGTGGATGATGCGGTGATAGTTAGGACTGCTCTCAATGCAGTCACAGATGAGTGGGAAACCTTTGTCCAAAGTATCTTGGGCAGAGCGGACCTCCCAAATTGGGACAGCTTGTGGTCAATTTTGTGTCAAGAAGAACTCCGTAGATTCACCAAGAGGCAGCACAACCCTGGATTGAGCAAAGTGAAGAAGGAAGATGAGGAAAATAGCCTTGGCATCAAAGAAGCATCCAAAGAAGAAGAAGGATCTTAGAAAAGATCAAGTGCTTCCATGTGGTGAAGTGGGACATTTTCCCAGCAGTTGTCCTGAGAAAAAAAGGGACAAGGAAGCATCTTCTTCCAAAGCAGCTATGGCAGATGATGGGTCAGGAGATGATGTAGCCATGAGTGCTCATGAACCATGGAGGTGTGGTGACATGCATATGTAGAGGAACTACATAGAAGTCGGGCGGGATCCTTGACCAGCTCATCTCTTGGATCACATGCGAGTTACGACAACCTTAAGATAGTAGCGGGAGAAGTGGAGCAGTGGGTGCATAGATCACAAATGAATCAGACAAAGGCAGATTTGAAGACTAGAAGGAGCAGCGCAAAGCAAGGCAGCAGCAGCGTAGAAGCAGTAGCATTGTAGAGGCTGATGTGACTTCAGCAACGCAGAGTAGAGCTTCTTACGCACTGCAAAGTTGCAGCAACGCAAAAGGCTTCAGAGGGACAGCGCAGTGCAGCAGCAGCGTGATAGATTTCAGCACAAGGGGCTGATGTGACTTCAGTAGTGCAGAGGGAGTTTGATTACGTAGACAGAGTTTTAGCTGTGCATCATTCTTTAGATGTTAGCACAGATCTGTAGCCTATGGAGCTTCAGTGATGAGGATGCAGCCCATCAGACTTGTTTGTCAAAGATTGGGTAGGAGATTCAGTTGTTTCTCTTAACAACTGAAGTTGCAGTGCAACAGATCAACAGTGGCAGAGTCATGGGCAACAGTACAGAATGGCAGCAACAGTGCAGAGTTGAGTGGTAGCAGGCCAAGCATCAGCAGCACAAAACCAGTGCCCAAAATCATGTAATGCATAGTGTGATGTATTGCTAGAGCACACCCTTGATGCTAAGAGGGAGTGTTGAGATTTTTTGTAGTTGGGGTAGCATCAGCTGTTCTCTAGCTCCCAAATTTTGTGGAGGGACTAGAGTACACTTGATCTACAAGACCCAGAAATTGATTTGAGAAATTTCATCTGGTTTAGGAGATATAAAATTAGTTAATTATTTTAATGTATTTCCTAAGTTAAAACTTAGGGAACTTAAATAATTAAAGTGAATTTAATTAAACATGTGATGAAATTGTCTTAAGTCACACGGATCAAGCTTTCTTTTAATCTTAGCCATTGATTCAAGATCTGATCATGGCTGTTGGTTTTCCAACGAGAAAAGTATAAAGGAAAGGCTTGGGGTCATTTGTAAACATACACAGAGGCAGAGCACTAAAGCTAAGATGAGATTCTAGGGCAAGGTTTGCTAAGATTACTGAGTAGTGTTTCAGCTGCAGAGAGGAGAATTTAGGCCAAGGGGATGATCTGATCCCGAGGTCTAGAATACACAAGAGGCAGAGATCAGCTCAAGGACAACGCAAAAGAGAAGGGAAGCTGCAGTATCAAGGACAGTGTTATTTTCAGCAGGAAACCCTCAGAGGGTTACGCAAAGACCCTAAGGGGCAGCGTAGTGACTGTGTCACCCAGTCTGGGGTTACGCAGTCTCTTTCGGAGCAGCGCTGAGGGTTGGAGGTGCTTCAAAGGCTTTCAGGGGCAGCGCTGGGGTTTCTAGGCCCTAATCTTGGCTAAGTTCTGTAAATCCCGTTTGAGGGTGTGGATCAGTTATTATTTTGGCCCTAGATCAGCTAGTGAGCTGTAGATCTAGTATATCTCTGTCGGGTTTTCTAGATTCTGGAACCCAAGCTTGTTGTATTCAGAAAATTCTTAATAATAAAATGCTCTAGTAGCCAAAGATTGATTTTCCCGCATTGGGTTTTTCCGAGGACTATTTGTCCAGAAATAACAGTGTCACTTTGACTATGTGTGCATGAACTTGTTCTAGATCTGGATTGGTGGAGATCTGTTATGTGTTTTGCTTTGATTTTAACTTGAATTTATTCAGTTAATAACTTTTCTAAGTAGGAGGAGCATTACCAGATTAACAGTGATAATTTCTGCATAAAGTGTAAAGATTTAGAAATTTCCACATGGTATCAGAGCAATTGCAGATCTAGGAGGGTCACCGGCAAGAGACTGAAGGTTCTAGCTGCAGGAAGCAGCTGTAACGCAGATCTAAAGGGACAGTGCAGTTTTCAGAGGCAGATCCACGCAAAGGGAAGGGTGACATTGTCTAGCACTGTCTCCTTGCAAATCCACGCAATTACTGCATAGAGGTAGATCAGAAACAACGTTGGATTGGTTTGAAGCCAGCCAATGTGATTCAGATTTGAATCTTTCAGATCCAAAAAAAACTGCAGAAATTCAGAAGGTGCTAGTGGGGTTAAATTTCTGAAGATTTTAGATTTTTAGCCTTAGCACAGGTGACAAAGAGTGGGAGGAGATCAGCTTCTTAGAGAGTTTCTAGCCAAAGGAAACTTGCAGTTTGATCAGAGGATCAAAGAAGAAGCTGAATCATAGTTGATTTGGTAGATTTCCAAGGAGGGAAATCAGTTGTCAGAGGGAGCAGAAGGTGACTGTTTCACCAAGGGCCTTAGATCCATTTCTCTAGTAAAGAGAAAAGGAAGTTCTGACACATTCTAAGCAGATGGCTCCTCATGGACTGCGTGATCAGGATAGGCTGGATGGCCTCTCAAAATTTTCAGTTTGGAAGGCAAGGATCCTGATAGTCCTTGAGGCATACAATCTTAGAGACCATGCAGAGCAAACTCTGGCCAAATCGACAGATCTGGATCTCCTTCGAAAGCATAAGGAGGCTGTTGGGCATGCCAAGCGGCTGATTATGGATGGTATCAAGGACCATATTGTACCACACGTAGCTGAGAAGAAGACAACTAGCGAGATGTGGAAGGCCTTGACTTCCCTATATGAGGAAAAATCTGTCCAAAGAAAAATGTTGTTGGAGACTTAGATGAGGTCATTCATGATGACCAAGGGAGAAGACATGGAGCATTTTCTCTTCAAATTGCAGTCAATCAGAGATCAGCTAACTGCAACGAGTGCAACAATGGATGATGCTGTGATAGTTAGGACTGCCCTCAATGCAGTCAGATGAGTGGGAAACCTTTGTCTAAAGTATCTTGGGCAGAGCGGACCTCCCAGATTGGGACAACTTGTGGTCAATTTTGCGTCAAGAAAAACTCAGCAGATTCACCAAGAGGCAGCACAGCCCTGGATTGAGCAAAGTGAAGAAGGAAGATCACGAAGATAGCCTTGGCATCAAAGAAGCAGCCAAAGAAGAAGAAGGATCTTAGAAAAGATCAAGTGCTTCCGTGTGGTGAAATGGGACATTTTCCCAACAATTGTCCTGAGAAGAAAGCATCTTCTTCCAAAGTAGCTGTGGCAGATGATGGGTCAGGAGATGATGCAGCCATGAGTGCTCATGAACCACGGAGGTGGGGTGACATGGATATGTAGAGGAGCTACATATAAGTCGGGCAGGATCCTTGAGCAGCTCATCTCTTGGATCACATGTGAGTTACGGAAGCCTTAAGATAGTAGCGAGACAAGTGGAGCAGTGGGTGCATTGATCACAGATGAAGCAGACAGAGGCAGATTTGAAGACTAGAAGGAGTAGCGCAAAGCAAGGCAGCAGCAGCGTAGAAACATTAGTAGCGCAGAGGCTGATGTGACTTTAGCAGTGCAGAGCAGAGCTTCTTACATAGTGCAGAGTTGCAGCAGCGCAGAAGGCTTCAAAGGTATAGCACAATGCAGTAGCAACGTGATAGATTTCAGCACAAGGGGCTGATGTGACTTCAGTAGTGCAGAGGGAGTCTGATTACGCAGGCAGAGCTGTAGCTGTGCATCGTTCTTTAGATGTCAGCACAGATCTGTAGCCTATGGAGCTTCAGTGATGAGGATGCAGCCCATCAGACTTGTTTGTCAAAGATTGGGTAAGAGATTCAATTGTTTCTCTCAACAACTTAATTTGCAGTGCAACAGATCAGCAGTGACAATGCTATGAGCAGCACAGATGCAACATATTGAGAGGGAGTTGCAATACAAATGTTGTAGTGGCAGCGGCAGAGTCATGGGCAGAAGTACAGAATGGCAGCAACAGTGCAGAGTTGAGTGGCAGTAGGCCAAGCATCAACAACACAGAACCAGTGCACAAAATCATGTAATGCATAGTGTGATGTATTGCTAGAGCACACCCTTGATGCTAAGAGGGAGTGTTGAGATTTTGTGTATTTGTCGTAGCATCAATTGTGCTCTAGCTCCCAAATTTATGGAGGGACTAGAGTACACTTGATCTACAAGACCCAAAAATTGATTTGGGAAATTTCATCTGGTTCAGGAGATATAAAATTAATTAATTATTTTAATGTATTTCCTAAGTTAAAACTTAGGGAACTTAAATAATTAAAATGAATTTAATTAAACATGTGATGAAATTGTCTTATGTCACACGGATCAAGCTTTATTTTAATCTTAGCCATTGATTCAAGATCTAATCATGGTCGTTGGTTTTCCAACGAGAAAAGTATAAAGGAAAGGCTTGGGGTCATTTGTAAACACACAAAGGGCAGAGCACTGAAGCTAAGATGAGATTCTAGGGCAGGGTTTGCTAAGATTACTCAGAAGTGTTTTAGCTGCAGAGAGGGGAATTTAGGCCAAGGGGATGATCTGATCCCGAGGTCTAGAATACACAAGAGGCAGAGATCAGCTCAAGGACAACACAGAAGAGAAGGAAAGCTGCAACAGCAAGGACAGTGTGATTTTCAGCAGGAAACCCTTAGAGGGTTACGCAGAGACCCTAAGGGCAACGTAGTGACTGTGTCACCCAGTCTGGGGTTACGCAGTCTCTTCCGGAGCAGCGCTGAGGGTTGGACGTGCTTCAGAGGCTGACGCAGAGGCTTTCAGGGGCAGCGCTGGGGTTTCTAGGCCCTAATCTTGGCTGAGTTCTGTAAATCCTGTTTGAGGGTGTGGATCAGTCATTATTTTGGCCCTAGATCAGCCACTGAGCTGTAGATCTAGTATATCTCTGTTGGGTTTTCCAGATCTGGAACCCAGGCTTGTTGTATTCAGAAAATTCTTAATAATAAAACCCTCCAGCAGCCAGAGACCTGTTTTCCCGCATTGGGTTTTTTCGGGGACTATTTGTCCAGAAATAACTGTGTCACTTTGTCTATGTGTGCATGAACTTGTTCTAGATCTGGATTGCTGGAGATCTGTTATGTGTTTTTCTTCGATTTTAACTTGAATTTATTCAGTTAATAACTTTTCTAAGTAGGAGGAGCATTACCAGATTAATAGTAATAATTTCTGCATAAAGTGTAAAGATTCAAAAATTTCCACACTCTGGAAGGGCCTGCGTCACCCCTGAAGGGCTTACACTACCCTTGCGCTGTGTTGACTGGGCTTGTGTCAACCCTGCGTGGCTCCTGCTACCTCTGCGTTGCCTTTGCGTGGTCTCTGCTGGACTGCGTGGCTCTGGCTTGCCTCTGCGTTGCTCAATATGTTGCTTCTTTGCCATTGTTGTATTCTTGGCATGGGATCAGATCATCCCCTTGCCAATACTACCCCTCACTGCACTGCAAACATTTTCTGAAATTCTTAGCAAACCACGCCCTAGAATTTCAGCTTAGCTTCAGTGCTTTGCCAATGTGTGTGCTCCAATTGACCCCAAGCCCTTCTCTTATACTTTTCTCGTTGGTAAACCAATAGTCGTAATCTAATCTCTAATCAACGACTAAGATTAGAAGCTGCTTGATCTGTGTCACTTAAGTCATTCTCATCACATGTTTAATTTAATTCACTTTAATCTTTTAATTTTCCTAAGTTAGACTTAAGGTCCTTAATTAAAAATATTAATTATTTGAATATCTCTTAAACCTAATGGAATTCTTCCAAACTCTTTTTGGGTCTTGGAGATATCATGTACTCCAGCTCCTCCACAAAATTTGGGAGCTAGAGCACATCCGATGCTACCCCAAAATCTTAAAAAGAACATCTTACTAGAGGGGAGGCTAGCCTTTTATAAAAAAATTCTAATGGTTGGATAGCAGTTAGTGAGGAAGAATCTGTTGGGTTTTCCTTGAAAAATATTACCAAGAAAAAATGTTAGCACACACTAATATTCATGCTTAACACTAAACAAATGGATATTAATTCTAACAATAGTTCTAAGAAATCACCTTCACAAGCTCAAGCTTTGCAGTAGCAATGGATGTGTAAAGGATAACGTTAGAGTTGGGAGACAAAGAAGTTGACAACAACAAAACTTACAACACCATCAAAATATATGACATAAATCTCCAATCATATTCTACATTGGAATAACTAGATAGCCTTTAAGGAGTTGCTAAAAATTCCCTCATCCATGGTTATTCGCTTTCATCTCTGCCTTACAAATCTTTTCTACCCCATTTAATTTGTTTGAAACTGCTTATCTTTGCAGTTGCCTCACCTAACGTCTTACCACCACATTTATTTTTTTTCACCTCAATAATTGGGTACTTGGAGACTTGAAATTTTCTTGCTTCATCTTTGCTTCATTGGAATTCCTAAACCTCCTGTAACATTCAACATAAAAATAAAATTAATTTTTACCTATTTCTAATATATGACTGTATTGCATATATATATTTATATAAACTTCTAAATCTTTGTTGGCTATGATTCAACTTTTCTAAACATGTATATGTTAACACCTTGTCTGATTATACATCCTATATACTGCATCGAAATACTTAGGGTAACATATCCACGTAATGGTTGTTGTTTAACATCATCTGAGTCTTGCACGTGCTCTCGTTGATAACCTCGCTTATTATTTCACATACCATGATCGCTTATGTATGTTATTAAGCCTTCTTTTATGACAGTCTGGCTAAATCGAGTATGGATATCCTTGGGTACTTTACTTTAATTTAAACCTTATAGCTATACTCGTCTATTGAATTGGCACTGTATGGCACCATCCGTAGTTCGCCATCTGCGGAGTCAACCACCATTCCATCAAATAGCTTGGGATCTATAGTGGTGAGTTGGGTAGGAACGGATCGGGGTAATACCAAGGTAACCCTAACTAACTCCTCATTTCGCTGGAAGTTCCTCTATGGTGCCTCGTCTGCAACCTCTATGGCAGCATGGAGGTTCTGCCGGCAATGACTTGCTCCATCTGAGCAACTCCTCCACCATGGCTCGGTAAGAAACTCTCCTGGAGTAGTCGTAATCTCATTACTTTGCTTTTCCGTGCGTTGGAATTTCGCTGTGTATATTTAACTCTGCGTAGGGTACGATACCCACGGTATGTTGCTCTTGGAGATGAGTTACAACGTCTTTCGTAAGGATGGCCAATGCCTCAGCTAGGTTTAGGCATCTTATCATTACCGGCGTGCAAGCGACCCCTGGTGCAGTTCCTCTTCCATCACAACGGGTATGGAAATGTATAATTTTTTTCGATTCTTCCTTCTGTTTTTCTTTAGTGGGTTTTTTTTTAAACTATAAGCTTTATTCCTTTCGCTCACACAGATTCTCCAGCAATCTGCTTGCGGATGCGATTTGACATAGGTTCGCTCTCCTGCCCAACGCTCTTTGGGATTATTATCTATACTTCTGTGTATTTTTGCTAGAATTCCTATGGTTACTGTCTTACCCCCATTTTCATGTTTTATTGATGCAAGTATTTCCCTCAGCCGATGGCCAAGGGTACACAACAATTTTTCCCCTCTGATATTCTTCGACGTGAGCTTACCTGAGACCTTATTCTTCCTTTTCAAGTATTCTATGCTCGCTTCTTCTTGGGTCGCTGAATGTTTTTAGCTAGGCACACCTATGCTCCCAGGTCTCACTAGGTTTTACAACTGTAGAGTCTCCCGTTCTTTTACTATTTGGACAAAGTTATGCCCACGCGGATTTCTGCTTACATTAGTTATTTTAACAAGAATTTGGTCGGTCTTCATACCGAGATACTGTGTAGGAGTTCCTCTTTCTCTATGTACACTAAAACCATTGGTAATATAAATCAAGAGCATAAATTAAGAGTATATCTTTCGTTGTTCTTCATTGTATATTTTTTTATGGATTCTTCTCAATGTTTTCTCTTTTTGGTCTATTGTTTACCTTGAGGGTTCCACAAAGTGTTTTGGTTTGAACTACAATAATCCTCAAGTTTAATTTAGTTTCTGGATTCGGTAACCTCCGAGAAGATTGAGTTTAGATTTCTTTTGTGCCCATGGGCCATGCATTTTATTATCATACTCTGTTGTAGCTTCCTTTATATATATATATATATATATATATATATATATATATATATATATACGGTGTTTTCTTTACAGGCATTGAATTTATTTATCTTTCTGGAATATTAGCCCTATACTATGTTTACTTTACAAGAATTAAATGTATTTTATCTTCTTGGAATATTAGTCCTTGTTGCGAATTAACTTCGCTTATTATTCTTAGAATTTATCCTGCTAAACACATGGAAAAGATGGATTTTTGATTTGCATTAGTAACTGTTCTTTTATTTCAGAAAACGTTGGAGTTTCGGTTTCTTTCTTTTACAGTTAGTTTGATGCCCGGACCATCTTAGCTCTCTCCATGTATAGTTCAGTTTTTTTTAAGTGAATGAACAGATTCTGGGGTCTAAGGTCTCCACCCTGGACCCTGAATTAACAGTTCACTCCAAATTCCATTTTCGTTCTTCTTAAGAGAAAATGCTTTTCTAACTAATGTTTCAGTATTATTATTTCAATCTCGACCTGTTTATTCTATTAGTGAGAATCTTATCCACAACGTAATTCTAAAAAATATTTTACATATTGTTTACACTTGACAGTTCAATGATTAAACCAGAATTTTCCATTGCATTCTCAGATATGCCCTTTACAAGATAAAAACAGCTTACAATTTCTCTTTCTGACAGCAATACACTTTACTTCAATTCCTTAAACAACTTGATTTTCTATCCTCCCTATAATTAAGTTGTCTCTCTATCCCATTTGCAATAAAAATAAATTATATTTACTTATCTCGTTTCTTGGCTTTGCTGATGATTTCCTCCCAACCTTAAGAGAGACGATTACGTCCTCATCTTCCCCCGTGCTCCACACTTGAGAAGTATAGGCTGACAGAGATGATTTCAGAGAGACCTCAGGACCCCAAGTCTAGTCCTCTTTCTAGAAATCTATAGGAAAACTGAGTGATTCCACTGGTCTCTACCAGCTTAGGAATTCTTCACTCTCCTTCCTCCTTAGTTACTGAACATAACCCCTTTTCCTCACTGGGATGTACCTTTATCCTCAGAGGAAAAGGTAACTGTCCAAAACTGTCCAACTACTTCTCAGTTCTTGGAATGTTTTTTACCATTAGTCTTTTTACTTTTATGGAACCCCTTTTCCATAACTAATTTTATTTCCAACAAACAAAATTAATTCATGTTTTTCAAATAATCTTTCGCCAGAAAAATAGATGTTTCAGTTTCTTCAAAATAATAATTAAAATGACATAATACTAGTTAAACAACTCGTTAACACTTAAGTCAGTTGTCACAACTTCACCCCCTGGAAGTAAACATCGTCCTTGGTGTTTCATTCCAGCTCAACGAATAATTCTAGATAAGCCTCCCGTACAAATCCTTCGTCTTCCCAGGTAGCCTCATCTGAGTTGAAGTGCTTCCACTGCACTTTAACCTGGGTGATGATTCGCTTCCGAAGCGTGATTTCTCTTCGATCGAGTATACGTTGAGGTTCGACCAGAAACTTGTTGTCTGGCTCTACCTGCAATCAGCAAAATTTTAGTTAAATTCTCATAAAATAATTTATGTTTCAAGTTAGAATTTCCTAATATTATCCTACCTGAATGCTCTGCCAATGGATTACATGCTTCGGATCATGCACGTATCGCTTGAGTAGGAACACATGAAACACATTGTGTACCCGAATATGGCTGGGTAAAGCTAATCGATATGCCACAGGCCCCACCCTTTCCAATATCTGGAAAGGTCCACAGAACTTGGGAGCCAACTTGGCATAAGAGGCCCATCTTAAGGTGCTCCTCTTTGGTTTGATCCTTACATACGCATGATCCCCCACCTCAAATTCTTGATAAGTCTTTTTTTTAATCCGCGTATGTCTTCTGTTGATCTTGAGCATCTCCTAGGTTTTGCCTGATCAATCTTACCTCCGATTCCATCTCAGCCAACATTTCGGATCCAAGCATCAACTTAGTCTCGGGGCTACTCCAATTAATGGGTGTGCGACATTGCTGTCCATATAGAGCTTCGAAAGGACTCATCTTAAGAGACTCCTGATAACCATTGTTGTAGGCAAATTCTACTAAGTGTAAATATTCTTCCCACTTTGTTGGCTGCTGCATTACGTACATGCGCAACATATCCTCCAAGACTTGGTTTACCTGCTCAGTTTGTCCATCCGTCTGAGGATGATAAGTAGTGCTGAAATTTATTTGTGTCCCCAGACCTGTGAACAAGGTTTTCCAGAATGCTGAAGTAAACTTCACATCTCTGTCTGAAATGACAGTCTTTGGAATGCCATGGAGTTTGAAGATTTATCTCATAAAAATGTCTGCTATCTGTACAGTTTTGTAAGTAGACTGTACGGGTATAAAATGTGCTGCCTTACTCGGTCTATTAATCACCACCATAATGAAGTCATTGTGCCTTTTTTATCGTGGTAAACCAGTAATGAAGTCTAGGGATGTGACTTCCCATTTCCATTCAGGTACTAGTATGGGCTGCAACAATTTAGCTGGATGTCGATGCTCCACCTTAACCTGTTGACACTCCAAACATTTTTTTAAATATTCACCAATGCTTTTTCGTATACCAGGCCAGAAATAAATTTTTCTAATTGTGGTCAACATTTTTTGGTATCTTGGGTGTCCTAAATAATTGCTACGGTGATATTCATTCATGATCAACTCCTTTAGATCCATTAGATTTGGTATATATATCTTTTCTTTAAAGGTTAGCAACTATCTTTTCTAACTCCATAATCAAAAGGTTTTTCTTGCTTTCTAGCCTCCTCCATTTGTTGCCATAAGAATTGGTATTCAAGATCCTTCCGGGCTTCCTCTTTTACTTGATCTAGAAATTTGCATTCAAGCTGGTTATAGCAAAGTTCATAAACACAATGCAGTTTCTTCCTCGTTGGGCCATCAAGTTCTTTGGTGGTTTCTTCCAAACTGTTTGCTTACTGTATTTCGTGCAGAATTCTTGAAGTTACTATTTCTAGCACTTTCGAAACTGGAACTGCTTTTCTGTCCTTTTTTGGGCTACCAATTTTTGCCCAGTTCTCCTTTCGCTTTGGATTGCTGATAGCACGTTCTAGCTTTCTGAATCACTTCATCCATGGTTCTTGGATTGACAAATTCAATTCGTTCCTTCATGTGGGTTGGAAACTACTTAAAAACCATTGAACCTTAGCCTTTTCATCCCTTAGATATGGAACGTATCTTAGTAGGGAAGTGAACTTGGTTATGTACTCATCCATTGTCATTTGACCCAGCTTCAAATCATGAAATTCTCTGGAATTTTCATCATAGAATCGTTTTGTTAAGTACTTTTCTTTGAAATATTGCTGGAACGAATCCCATGTCACATCTTGATCTTCAATGTTGTGAAAATTCTTTACCTCCTCCCACCACAGAGTGGCCTTTTCTCTCAACTGGTAAATGGCCAATCTGGCTTTAAGGTTGCTGCTGTACTCGTAGACTTGGAAGTACTTGTTCATATTAATCAGCCAGGCTTCAGCCACCTCTTCAGCTTCTCCATCAAACGTAGGTGGCTTTATTTTCCAGAATTCTCCTTGTAGTTCCACCTTTTGCTTCTTAATTTCCTGTTGATCCGACACGTTACTAGACTCAACCTCATTGTAGTTTATGTTCCTGTTGCTTCGCTATGAATGGCTTATGTCCATTCTGTCAGTGGTTTGGTCCTTGGCTTGTCGTTCGTTATCTCCCTGCATGTCCCTATCGAGACTGGGTTGTAACACCCCCTGATTCTGTTTGTCAGAAAGGCTCTTAAGTATCCTTTCATTTTCTTGTATCAAACGTTCATTGTCGCTCCTTACTCGGACCATCTCTTCCTACAACTTCTGCACAGTGCTTAACAGTATATTGGTTTGGTGTTGCTGCTCCTCCAGCAGTCTACTGGTCTACTGGTGCTGATCCACGCTCAGCTGAATCCACATTTCAGGATTCATTTCTGGCTGTGGATGAGGTGTAGGTTTCCCAGTATTCCAAGGTATTTTTTGTGTCGATCCCCTTCTCATATCTTCATCTGCAATATTATTTCTGTTTTGTGCATCAATTATACACACAATTTATCATGTTAAGTGACCCCTAGGGTCCCAGGTGCGAACTCTGCTCTGATACCACTTGTAAAATTCAACATAAAAAAAAAATTAACTTTTATCTATTTCGAATATATCACTGTACTGCATATATATATTTATCAATGTGGAAAAATTCGTGGTGTTAAATTTGGACAACTAGGTCCAAACTCCATGTTATGATGCTCAGATTAAGAGGCTAATATTTTTGTTGGATTCCTCTTTCGGAGAGGTGTAAAATCCATATATAATATGTCTTAATCCGATGAGCATAACATTTATTTTGAATTTATTATTCTTAATAAATTATATGTGCAGGTCGGCCTTAAGGTTGCACGCCCCCAGCAGATGTGTCACACGCCCCAATGATGGATATAAATACAGGCAAAGTTGGAGAGCATTTCAACACAACACAACTCACAACATCTTCTCTCATCTGATTTAGTACGAGCTCCTTGGAGGACGAGTTCAGCCACACGTGTGAAGGAGAAGAAGGACAAAACAGTATGGCTGAGTTGAAGGACGATTTTCTGCAGTTAGGGTTTTGCAGAAAGTTTGACCAGCGTTGACTTTGGTCAATGCATGGTCCAATTGGGCTGAAAATTTATGGGAAGTTCGATTTTGGAAGGCCGTACTATTTGGCACAGAAATCGAGGTCAAAGGGTTGACCAATCTGCTGCTGTGTTGACTTTTAGCTTGCTGCCCTGCGTTGACTTTTTCAGGACAACGTTGACTTTTTTGGAGTTGACTTGGGTTGACTCGTTTGCTGATTGGAGGACTGTTGTGACACATGCTGGGTTGGCTGACCAAGGAGACTTTGCTGGTTGAAGCATCCTGTTGACCGCCGTAACAAACCACCACATTTTTCCTGTTTCTGATTTGTCTTCTGTAAGATCCACTTATATGTTCTATCTGCATTTTACTTAACTATTTTGTATGATTGCTGTGAGAAAAGTAAAATTGCTCCTAGCATAGAACATCTACAAAAATTTACATGGTATCAAAGCTGAGGTGAAGACAAACTCTATCTTTAGCAATCACCACCGGAAGAAATGGGTTCCACTAGTCTTGAATTCAAGGAGAATGACAAGCTGACTGGAAGGGATGACTTCCATGCCTGGAAGATGATATTAGATCTCAAATTGGAAGATCATGATCTCTTGGATCATGTGACGGGGAAGATTCAAGAACCTCCATCAAATGCTACCGCTGTTGTTAGAAACAAGTATAAGAAGGGAGAAATCAGAGCAAAGCTGTTGATCAGGGAATCCATACATAAGAGTCTGGTTGCCTATATATCTGAACTAGGCACATCCAAGGAGATGTATGACAAATTGATCCTCATGTTCAAGGTAAACAATGTGAACCAAGTACTATTCCTCAAGAACAAGTTGAAGAATATGAAGAAGGGCCGGGATGAGTCTATTCAAACTTTCTTTCTGAAATTAACCAAAACAAGGAACAATCTACTAGCTATTGGGGAGACAATAGCTGATCGTGAGATGGTTCTCACCGCACTTGGAGGACTCCCATATGAATGGCAAGTATTCACAACTACCATTCTCAACAATAATACCATTCCTAACTTTGATGAGCTTCTGTCTAAATGTATGCCAGAAGAAACAAGGATGAAGGAATTCGATAATGACAGAAATGATGCCTATGGTGCTCATACCCGAAAGAAGAACTCTGGTGGTTCTAAGGACAAAGGAAGAACAAGGACTCAAGAGAAGAAGGGAAAATGTTTCACATGCCATAGGCCTGGTCACTATGCTAGAGAATGCCCCTTCAAGAAGGATTCTCCCGATAGTGATGATAACAACAACAACCGAAGGAATGGGAATCGAAGAAATGAAAAATCCAAAGGAAAGAGGAAGGCTCACTTTGGTGGAAACAATCAACCTTCTAAAAGGTCCAGAAATACCAGGTATGAGGAGTCTAATGTTGTTGATAAAAGAAATGAGTATATTCTTGTATCTGCTCTCTCAGCTGCATCTCCGCCCGACACTATGGATGTCTGGCTAATCGATAGTGGTGCCTCAAGACACATCACCGAATTCAAGGAAGCACTTTCTGACATGGTTGAAAGGGATACTAATCTAGAAATTATCCTTGGGGATAATGCCACTTATCCCGTGAAAGGGACAGGGACTGTGACCCTCCACTTGTCTCAAGGACAAGTCCTACGTTTGCAAGATGTACTCTATGTACCTAAATTGAAGAAGAACCTTGTGTCTGTATCTGCCATGGAAGACAAAGGATTCAATGTAACTTTCTCCGATGGAAAGGTGTTCATGTGGAAGGAGAGCTTCAATGAAGCTATCTCAATTGGTTTTAGAGTTGGTACACTCTACCAGGTTGGAGGGAGTCCGTTGGGAGCTATGACTTGTGATACTATCCGACAAACCGAACTATGGCACCGAAGATTTGAACACCTTCATTACAAGGCCCTTCCCGAAGCAAGGAAAGTGGTGACAGGGATGCCTGACTTTGGAAATAATCATGAAGGTGTATGTAAGGGCTGTGCTGAAGGAAAACATACAAGGGGACCTTTCCCCTCAAGTGTCACAAAGACATCTGATATTTTGCAATTGGTCCATTCTGATCTATCCGGTATGTTGCCCGTGACATCCCTGGGGGGATGTTCTTACTACATGACATTCACTGATGACTTCTCTCGCAAAACCTGGATATACTTCTTGAAGAAGAAGGATGAGGCTTTCATGTGGTTCCGTACCTTCAAAGCCTTGGTGGAAAATATGACCGGAAAGAAGATCAAGATTTTGAGGACCGACAATGGCACCGAATATGAGTCAAATGAGTTCAAATACTTTTGCAGAGAAGCTGGCATTAAGAGGGAGACTACTACTGCATATACTCCTGAGCAGAATGGTGTTGCTGAACGCAAGAATAGGAATATTGTAGAAGCTGCCCGTGCCATGCTATGTGACCAGGGTCTACCGAAGTTTCTGTGGGGAGAAGCTGCAAATACTGCTGTATATATTCAAAACCGATGCCCTCATTCCACTTTGGACTCCAAAACTCCCGAAGAGGTTTTCTCTGGTAAGAAACCTGATGTCTCACATTTTAGAATTTTTGGATGTCCTGTCTATTTTCATGTGCCGAAAGAAAAGAGAAGTAAGCTGGATGCTTTTGGGAAGAAATGAATGTTTGTGGGCTACAGTGAGACTTCTAAGGCCTATAGAGTCTATGTACCTGGTCAAAGGGAAGTAGAGATATGCCATGATGTCACTTTTGACGAAGATGCTTCCCTGAAGAAAGTAGTAGATCTTCCAAGATCTGAAGAAAATCATGAAGAAAGGCCCGGAAATCAAGAAGAACCGCAGGATGAGACAATGCCTGATATTGAAGGACCAATGGACCCTATTGATCCATCTCCTTCACTGGGAAAGAGACCATCATGGCTCAGGGACACCCTCGAAGATGCTGAGGGTCATGCTGCCCCAAGGGGGACATTCCGAGAAAGCAAGAAGCCGTGTAGATACCAAGGGTATCTAGCCGCCATGAGTACTATTGTACAATCTGAACCTGGATCTTTTGAGGAAGCCGTAAAGCATCAAGTTTGGAAGGATGCTATGCACGAAGAATATGAGTCCATAATGAAGAATGATGTCTGGGATGGGGTCCCGAGACCGAAGGACAAATCTGTTGTCACCGCGAAATGGCTCTACAAGATCAAACATGGATCTGATGGGAGTGCTGAAAAGTTCAAGGCAAGGTTTGTTGCCCGTGGCTTCTCTCAAAAGGAAGGAATTGACTATGATGACATATTTGCACCCGTGGCACGATATACCACCATTCGATCAATCATAGCCCTTGCTGCTATGCAAGGATGGAGTCTTCATCAGATGGATGTCAAGACCGCTTTTCTGCATGGTGCTATAAAGGAAGAGGTGTATGTGGAACAACCTTTGGGATTTGAAGTTCAGGATCGAGACACTCATGTCTGCAGGTTGAAGAAAGCCCTCTATGGGTTAAAGCAAGCACCCAGAGCTTGGTACGAGAGGATGGATAGTTACTTGATGAAGCTAGGCTTCACTCGAAGTAATGCTGATCCGAACCTTTACTTCAAGGTTGTGCAGGAGAAGCCTCTCATTCTAGTGCTGTATGTGGACGACCTCTTCCTGACAGGTGCTGACCCTCTCATTCATCAATGTAAGAGGGAGCTCGCTGCCGAGTTCGAGATGAAGGACCTAGGATTGATGCACTACTTCCTAGGCCTGGAGGTCTGGCAGAGACCTGGAGAGATTTTCCTTTCTCAAGGAAAATACATTGTGAAGCTTTTGGAGAGATTTGGGATGGTGGACTGTAAGTCCGTGTCGACACCGATGGAACTCAACTTTAAGAAGTTGAGTGGCAGCGCTGCTGGGCCTATCTTGGCCAATCCTACCGAGTATCGTCAACTCATAGGAGCTTTGATGTTCTTAGTGAACACCCGACCAGATATATGTTTTGCAGTGAACACTTTGAGTCAACAGATGGTTGAGCCTCATCATTTTCACCGGGTTGGTGCCAAGAATCTTTTGAGATATCTTCGGGGCACGATAAACCATGGGCTGAGATACACTGCCGGGAGTGTGACACTCCGTGGATATACTGATGTCGATTGGGCTGGCAGTGTGGTGGATCGTAAGAGCACATCGGGATGTTGCTTCAATCTTGGTTCTGCTTCGATCTCATGGATGAGCAGGAAGCAGAAGTCGGTGGCTTTGAGCACCGCGGAGGCCGAATACATTGCTGCGAGTATGGCCTGTTGTGAAGCAGTTTGGTTGCGGAAGCTCTTTAGTGAGCTGTTTGGACATGTGCTAGATACCACTGTGATACTCTGTGATAATCAGAGTGGGATTCGTATGACTGAGAATCCTGTGTTCCACGACCGATCCAAGCATATTGATATCAGGTACCACTTTATCCGGGATATGGTACAGCGAGGCGCGGTAAGGCTCGATCATATAGAAACTGATGAGCAGGTCGCGGATATTCTCACTAAGCCCCTGGGGAAGGTCAAGTTCCTAACCTTCCGTGAGAATCTTGGAGTCGTGGAAAGACCCTATGATGTGGGTCCTGTTGGACGATGAGCTCTGGGAGCTCTGGGGGGCTTTGGGGATAGCTTCTCGGAGCTATAAGCACTCATAATGCTTCCGCCCCACCCTTGTGATTATTGAGCTGGTTCGCCTCTCATTTATCTGTGCCCCGTATGCATCCTACCCATTGAGTTCAGGGCTCATGGGAAGTACCTCTCATTTGGCCAATGAGGTGGGAAAAGCTAGAGACTATTAGCAAAGACCGATGGACGCATCAGAGATTGCCGTACTCTCTATCTAGGATGGCACGGTCCAACCACTTGATCTGGGATCAAGTTTAGTGAGGTCTGGGACCTCTGCCTGACTTCGGGTCAGATGAACCAACTTCGGGTTGGTTGGATACTCTTTATGAGTTTGATAGAGGTTTCGAACCTCTGGACTGATTATGTCAGTCGGGGGATGATGTCTTTGTGACTGACCCACTTCTGTTCTGAAATAAAGAGGCCAGCAAAGCAAGTTACGGCGGGATGACGCACGATGTTTGATTGCACCGATGGATGGAGTTCTCCCTAGTTGAGAGGGAGTGTTAAATTTGGACAACTAGGTCCAAACTCCATGTTATGATGCTCAGATTAAGAGGCTAATATTTTTGTTGGATTCCTCTTTCGGAGAGGTGCAAAATCCATATATAATATGTCTTAATCCGATGAGCAGAACATTTATTTTGAATTTATTATTCATAATAAATTATATGTGCAGGTCGGCCTTAAGGTTTCACACCCCCAGCAGATGTGTCACACGCCCCAATGATGGATATAAATACAGGCAAAGTTGGAGAGTATTTCATCACAACACAACTCACATCTTCTTCTCTCATCTAAGATAGTACGAGCTCCTTGGAGGACGAGTTCAGCCCACACGTGTGAAGGAGAAGAAGGACAAAACTGTACGGCTGAGCTGAAGGACGATTTTCTGCAGTTAGGGTTTTGCAAAAAGTTTGACCAGCGTTGACTTTGGTCAACGCATGGTCCAATTGGGCTGAAAATTTGTGGGAAGTTCGATTTTGGAAGGCCGTACTATTTGGCACAGAAATCGAGGTCAAAGGGTTGACCAATCTGCTGCTGCGTTGACTTTTAGCTTGCTGCCCTGCGCTGACTTTTTTAGGACAGCGTTGACTTTTTTGGAGTTGACTTGGGTTGACTCGTTTGCTGATTGGAGGACTGTTGTGACACATGCTGGGTTGGCTGACCAAGGAGACTTTGTTGGTTGAAGCATCCTGTTGACCGCCGTAACGAACCACCACATTTTTCCTGTTTCTGATTTGTCTTCTGTAAGATCCACTTATATGTTCTATCTGCATTTTACTTAACTATTTTGTATG
>JAXQQM020061537.1:0-51746 GCA_034641835.2 Pinus albicaulis
AGGAAATGGAATTGGTGCGGTTTTAATGCAGGAAGGAAGACCTATTTCTTTTGAAAGTCGTACAATCAAAGGGAAGTATTTACAGAAACCTATTTATGAGAAGGAAATGTTAGCAATACTGCATGCACTAAAGAAATGGCGAACTTACCTAATGGGAAGACACTTCAAGGTAAAAACTGATCATGATAGTCTTAAACACTTTTTGGAACAAAGACTATCATCAAAAGAGCAGCAAAAATGGGTCACAAAGATGTTGTGTTATGACTTTGAAATAATCTACAAAAAAGGAAAGCTTAATGTGGTTGCAGATGCACTCTCAAGAAAGAATGAAGAGGTGGAAGCATTGCTTTGTGCCATTTCTATTATCCAACCAGATTGGATAACCGAAGCAAGAGATGAATGGAATAAGGACAAAGATGTATGGACACTCATTCAAAATTTGCAGCAAGATCCTAGTACATCTGATACATTTAGTTGGAAAAATGATTCCTTATGGTACAAATATCGCTTATATATTTGTAAGAATTCCAAACTAAAACAAAAGATTCTTCTGGAATTTCACACTTCTCCTTTAGGAGGACACTCAGGATTTTTAAAAACTTACCACAGGGTGAAGAAAGAATTTTTTGGGATGGCCTTAAAACTGATATTCAAAATTTTGTGGCAGAATGTTTGGTTTGCCAGCAGAATATAGTGGAAACAATTAAGACCCTGGGACTTCTACAACCTTTATCCATTCCAAGTCAACGTTGGGAGGAGATTTCAATGGATTTTATCACAGGTTTACCTAAGTCCGAAGGAAAGAGTGTCATTGTTGGGGCACTTGTTTTTGTTTGAGTTTTGAACTTTTGGCCAAGACATTTTGAACTTTGACTCTTTTTGAGTTGCGGAATAAATACGCATAGCAACCGCGACCGAGCCGCAGCGACCAGGAGTTGCGGAGCTACCAAGGTGGCGCGGAAGCACTTGATAGCTGGAGATCGAACAGAGATAAGTGCAGATGAAAGAAACACAGCAGAAAATAGAAGGTAGAACACGCAGACATCAGAAGAGACGCTGGGAAAAGCCAGAGTGAAGACACAGAGAAGCTGCCAGTCGCGACGAGCGGGTGAATAAAAGGCGATCACCCGGCTGAAGAAGAAGGTTGGTTGTTGTTGTTGAAGGTTGAATGGATGCGAGAGAAGTCGCAAGGATCAAGACCTGAGGAAGGATACGCAGAGCAGCTGCGGAAGAATCATGCTTGTTCTTCCTATGGGTTCTTACTTTCTATGTTCTTCCTTTCTGTTCTCAAACCCATCTGTATCTGACTTGTGAGTTATCAAAGAAGAAAGCTATGTAATCATGTATTCGGCCAGAAGAATAATATAAGGAAGGATTGCTGTCTCAATATGTTGTTCATATGTTGTAATGTGTTTACCCTAATTTAAAAATTTTAAGTTGTGGTTGTCTGAATACTTAGTTAGTGATCTTGCATGTGTAATTTGGTATATGTAATGGACGCACTTTCTTTCTTTGGTTGCGGGTTTATTCCTTACCAGTGATCTCATCCCCTTACACATGTGGTCACGGCACGCCTCGGGTGAGACGCACTGCTCTCCCAGAGCAGGGTGAAAATGCCGGCGTGTTCCTAGACTACACCGGACCCCTTGTTGGCCACAACTCTTGAACCTGGGTCTTGGCCGCGAGACTTGACTTTCCGCCAACAAATGGTTCCGTTGCCGGGACCCTGCATGTTCTGAGGGGATCTAGATCATGGTCTCGAGGATTTTTGAAGGAGAAATACGGCGATGGTGGGATGATCATCTTGACCATTTCATTACTCAGCAAGCGGAGCTGACCAAGAAAAAGGAGGCTGCGATCAAGGAGATCATTCTTTTCTCTGATTCAGCCAGTGATACGTACGAAATTTTCTGGGGAAGGTTCCCTACCGACCTTTACAATTGGTTGCGAAGGTTACGAGCGACGGTGCCCCAAGAAGGCTCGCGGAAGATAAACCGCAGGTGGGCGCACGAAGACCTGGTAGCACTGCATCGGGTAGACATCGAACTAACCCGCGCAGTGGATTTTTGGGTAAGGACCACGTTGGAAGGATACGCTGTGGAGTTTGCTGCTGAGTGTTACCAATCCTTTTCAAAGGCTGAGACTATTTTTCACTCGGGGCTGAGGGGGAAACTGCTGAAGGAGATTCCGCTGTGGATCAAGGCCCTGATGGTGGACGAAGGGTTGATTGAATTCCACAAAACGAGTATGGAAGCGTAAACCACCCGTACTGGGGGAAGGATTGAGGGGACAGATGCTGTGTAGATAGTAAGAGTGGGGAGCGGGGGATGGATGTTGAAGCTGCATGCAAGTTGCGGGAGTCACGTGCACATCGGCGGGCACAGATCGTCAATAGGTGGCGAAGAAGGGTAATGAGAGATTTGAAGAGAAGGGAAATCGAGAGGATAAATCAGAAGGAGGCGCCTCAGAAGACAAGAACCATGGGTTGGGATACCCGGACAGGGGACGGGACAGCAGCGGACGTATAATGGGTGCATGGGAGCCCAGCGACGCGAGAAAGAGAAGTAACGACTAGCGAAGATAATGGAAAGATGCAGCCCGAAGAAAGCTCCGATGACGAATGGCACAGCGTGATGCAGCAGATGTTCCAGGATCAGACGGCACCCACCCCTCCAGGCAGCCCTACGTCCCGCTTTCCGCATGGCCAGGATCCCGACCTTCCCCTGGTAATTTATCAACCTTTAAGAAATATTATTATTCAGTTACAAGCATTAAGTCAGTCATATAGTAGTTCAGCGGTGTCGGTAACGCCCAGTAGCAGTAGCGTCACTAGTAGTAGTATTTTCCCTAGTGGGACCGTTACGCAACCAGGACCCGGAGGTTTTATCCTGGTTAATTCTCCGCAAGTACACATGGTTGGATCTTTCACCCGGTACCCAGAGTTCTCTGGCCGGGGAAATGACGACGTAGAACAACACTGGTATCTGTGCGGAGCCATCTGGAGGGCTCGACAGACGCCGGATGCAGGGAATTTAATAGAGTTCCAAACCACGCTCAGAGAGAGAGCTCTGCATTGGTTCATCAAGTGGTCCGAGGCGCACCCTAACCCTGTAATCGTGGACGTGAAGCGGGACTTTGTCCGTGAATTCAAGCTCCCCCAGACAGACCAGCAGGGCCTGTCAGAGCTGTGGGAAATTAAGCAGAAGGAAGGAGAAACCACGTGGGAGTTGATGCGACGATTCAAGGATGCAATCGGGAAACTCAGCTACCCGATCGATCCAAACCACCAGAGGGACTGGTTCATCAAGGCTCTGCTCCCCTTGACACGAACCCCTCTCACACAACAGAAGATTGATAATTTGCAGGACGCTTTGGAGCAGGCCATGAAGATTGAAGCCATGGCAGGATACCCCCAGGAATGTAGGGGGGGGCTTGTCCCGCAAGACCCTTCTCTGATAGGGTTGCAACACCAGATCGCCAGCTTGACTGAAAAGCTCAAGGAAATTCAGCCAGCGAGACCAGCGTGACCGAATGTTTGGTGTACTCATTTCCTGGTCGAGGGACACGTCGCAACCGAATGTCCTCGGTTGCGCGGCACAGGAGTTGGACCCTCGGTTGCAGCAATTCAGGGGGGTCCACCACCAGGGGCGGCGCGGCGATGAACTCGCAGGGAGTCTACCAGCCGCAACAGGCCTTTGCGGGGTTTCCACCGCAACCGGGGTCTTCCACCACAGAGTACTGTGAGATTTGCCGGACGATGGGGCATCCTCCTCGGATGTGCCCGATATTACAGAAGTACTCCACGGTGCCGAATAATGTATACTGCGAATTCTGTGTGTCTACGACTCACAACACCGAGCAGTGCAGGGCGCTTGACGCTCTTGCGGATCGATTGGATCGTCCCTCGTACAGGGTGAACGAGGCTACAAGGGGAAGAGGTGGCGGCATGCGGGGAGGCCGAACAGGAGGACGCGGTCCGGTAAAGTGCTACAACTGTGACCAGGAGGGTCATGTGGCTCGAGAATGTCCCCTTCCGCGACGACCCTGGTGTTCCCAGTGCCGGGTCAACACCCATGCTACAGAAGACTGTCCGGAGCTCATCAAGAAGTGGGAAGAATGGGTGAGGCAGAGGGGAGCGAATCTGATAAACTCTGAACCGCGCAGCACCGCAACCCCTGACATGCAGAATGTTGCCATAGTAACCCGGGGTGGGAAGAATATTGGAGACGATGCCCACGAGAAGGAGCCAGCACGAGTGGTTCGGCCGGTATCCCCAAAGAAGTTGATCAGGCCCGGTGTCCATAAGAAGTATTTTCAGGAGGCGGTTGAGGCATTCGCCCAGTTGCGAAATGAGGGAGGGCTGGAGGAGCCCTGGCGGCCGGAATCCGGTGAGCAGAACGCCGAAGATGCTGTGGTCGAGGAGTGGCTCCGGCTATTCCTCAGGATTGTTGATAACGCTGGGCTGCGGCAGCAGCTCAAGCATGTTTTAGACGGAGCGCTGCAGGGGCGCGCAGAACCCAGAAATCCGGTGGACGCTAGGCCTCAATACGTGCAACGTGTCAAGCGGAACAAGCAACGAACAGGCAAAGAATTTCGGCTTAACACGCAGGTCGCAGGATTCCAAATCAGCGACACTATGTTGGACTTGGGGTCCGACGTCAATATATTGCCACGAAAGACATGGGAGGCCCTTGGAAAGCCACGGCTCGCCTATTCCCCAATCCAACTCCGGATGGCGAACCAGTACTGTATTTTGCCAATCGGCCGACTCGAGGGTGTCGAGGTCGACGTTGCGGGGGTGAAGACATACACTGACTTTGAGGTTATTTATATCATGGGCGATAAGGACCCCTATCCTGCTTTACTTGGCATTGATTGGGCTTTTGAGAATTACGCGATCATCGACCTCAAGAAGGAGCTGATGATTTTTGAGGATGGGGAGGTAAGGGTCACTCAGCCTCTCGACCCGTATCAGGGTCTGCAATACACAGAACCGGTGGACAGTCGGGAGGATGCTCAGAAGATGGACCATCTCTATCAGATGACTGCAGGGAAGCGGGACGATTATATCAACCCGACCGCAACAGGATCTATCAGTTGGCGGAGCGTGTAGAGCTCGGAGCTCGGATCCGAGCTTGCATGGGAAGACTGGCAGCAAGGGGGGTATGAGACCACCACGCGGAGATGTGCCTCCATCGCTCAGGTCCGGTGGGTAGGGACTGAGATCCGCGGATATCCCACATTACCAAACATGCAAGCGGTGAATACTTTTATTGCCAAGGTGGAAGACCGGGTCCCAGAGGAAAGCCGGATACCACTTTTGGATGTGACCTTGAAGTCAACATCGGGACGATGTTGGAACAATCACCGCAACACTCTGTTGCGATGGGAGCTGGTGGCGGACACACTACGGGCACGCTTCAAAGAGGATGAAGGGCCCTGCATTACACTTAAACATCATGGAGCTTCAGACCCGCGACAGCACTTGCGGGCGTGTGAGGAACAGTGGCGTAGCGCCAGGTACCCTGAGGAGTTGTGGGTCCACAGGTTTGTCCACTCCCTGGGTACAATCCCCCAGGCCTGGTACCTGGAGGAGGAGCGGAAACGGGGAACCCGCTCCTGGCAAGTAGTCGCGGAAAAGTTCGTCCAGAGCTTCTCGTTCGAAGGAGGGACGGCGCAGGAATCTCAGGCCCTACAAGCCATCAAGGAGGTTCTGTTTTTCCGCCATCCTGAGCCCGATGAGGGCCCGGTGGTGTCACGCTCCGGGGTCAAGAGCGAATTGGTTTGCCAACGGATTGACGGCGAACCAGGGGACGATAGTTTGGAGGACCTGAGGCATCTCTATTTTGACGAAAAGGAGGGCGAGCGGAGCGTCCGTGACGAGCCGACGACAGAAGGAGTCCATTTGCAGCCCCTAAAGACAAAGAAGCTAAACATTGGAACGGAGGAGAAACCTAAGCTGGCAACGGTGGGAGATTACTGGGACGAGGTGACGACCAGAGAAATTTTCAGCCTCCTCCGGGAGTATGAAGATTTATTTCCGTCATCAGTTGCGGACCTGAAGGGGATCAAAGGGGATTTGGGCGAGATGCGCATCACACTGAAACCAGGAGCCAGGCCAGTGAAGCACCGACCCTACCGGTTGAATCCACGTATTAAAGAGAAGGTCAAGATGGAGATCGACAAGATGCTGGCTGTGGGTCTCATCTTTCCTGTAGAAGAAGCTGAGTGGGTAAGTCCCATTGTCATCCAGAACAAGAAGGAAAAAGCGGAAATCCGTGTCTGCGTAGATTATCGGAGTTTGAATAATGCTTGTATTCACGATCCGTTTCCCACTCCCTTCAGCGACGAAGTTCTAGATCATGTCGCGGGAAACGAAGCTTATTCCTTCACTGATGGGTTTTCGGGCTACCATCAGGTGCGCATCGCCGAGGAAGACAAAGCAAAGACGACATTCACCACTGAGTGGGGATCATTCGCATACCACGTTATGTCGTTTGGTCTGAAGAACGCACCGGCTGTGTTTTCCCGGATTGTCATTGCTGCTTTCCGGGAGTACATTCACAAGTTCCTGGAAGTCTATATGGATGATTGGACCGTTTACAGCCTGCTGAAGAAACACGCCTCCCTGTTGCGTGTTATGCTCGATCGGTGCCGCCAGCTGCAGATTTCCCTGAACTTGAAGAAATGTATTTTTGCAGTACCATTCGGCACACTCTTGGGTCACGTGGTGTGTAAGCAAGGGGTCTGCGTTGATCCCGCCAAGGTCGCGGTTATTGTCCACATGGAGGCCCCCGAGAATGTGAAGCAGTTGCGGGCACTGCTAGGGCACACAGGATATTACAGGCGGTTTATCCGCAACTACGCCAAAATTACGGCCCCTCTGGAGAAACTTTTGCGGAAGTCCGAAGCATTTGAATGGACAGCGGAATGCAGGACGGCACTCGACACATTGAAGGAGAAACTGGCGACGGCTCCAATACTGGTCCATCCGAATTGGGATAAGCAGTTCCATGTGCACATTGATGCGTCCGGGATTGCACTTGGCGCCGTATTAGCGCAACCCGGGGAAACGACAGTTGACCACCCGGTATACTTCGCAAGCCGACGGTTGTCTAATGCGGAGAAGAATTACACCACGACCGAGCGGGAGGCGTTGGCGATGGTGTACTCTCTCCAGAAGTTCCGCCACTACCTTCTGGGCGGTAAATTTACATTTTTCACGGACCACTCGGCCTTAAAATATCTGGTCAATAAGCCTGTGTTGGAAGGAAGAATCTGCCGATGGCTTCTACTTTTTCAGGAGTTCACGTTCGATGTGATCGTCAAGCCTGGGAGGTTGAACGTGGGTCCCGATCACTTATCCAGGCTGGAGACAGGAGAGAACGAAGGACCGTTGGACGATCAACTCCCAGATGCTGACCTATTCCGAGTTGAGGCAGTACCAGATTACCTGGCTGACATTGCCACGTATCTGACAACGGGACAGTGCCCTGAGGATTACACCCCGATTCAAAAACGCCACTTGGTTGTCCAGGCGGCCGATTATCAATTGATCGCAGGGCAGCTGTACAAACTAGGCCTGGATGAGGTATTGCGCAGGTGCGTTCTTGACCATGAGCGGGAATTAGTGATGTGGGAATGTCACAGCGGTGTTGCGGGAGGACATGTGGGTGCCAAACCCACCGCAAGGAAGGTGCTTCAAGCTGGCCTATGGTGGCCGACGGTGTATGCAGACTGTAAGGCCTATGTGAAACGTTGCGATATCTGTCAGAGGACGGGACGGCCTTCGCACAGGGATGAGCTTCCGCTACACCCGGTGCATGTGTTGCGGCCATTTGAGAAGTGGGCTGTTGATTTTGTAGGGCCCATTGCACCAATCGCTCGCCATTCCAAAGCCCGGTACATCATTACCGCGACGGATTATCTCACACGGTGGGCTGAAGCAGCAACGGTACGCGATTGCTCGGCAGAGACCGCTGCTCGGTTCATCTTTGAACACATCATCAGCCGCTTTGGCTGCCCACGAAGCTTGACCAGCGATCAGGGCACGCATTTCATTAATGCCACGGTCAAGTCACTACTAGACACATTTATGATTCAGCATCATAAAAGCAGCCCATACCACTTGCAGGCCAATGGTACGGTGGAAGCCTTCAATAAGATTCTTGAAAAGGGCTTGACAAAAATTTGCAACGCTCAGCGGGATGATTGGGATGAGCGGCTACCAGCGACATTATGGGCTTACCGGACCACGGTAAAACGTTTGACCAACCAGACGCCATTCCAGCTGGTGTATGGCCGGGAAGCTGTGATTCCCTCCGAGTTCACCGTACCCAGCCTTTTGATCGCAACATCCCTTCACTTCTCAGAATAGGCGTCACTGAAGGAACGACTCCAGGAGCTACAGGAGCTGGATGAAGCTCGATTTCTTGCGGAATTACACCAGAAGGTTCAGAAGGCTAGACAGAAAGCATGGCATGACCGCCACATCAAAACTAAAGCTTTCCAAGTTGGCGACAAAGTTCTATATATGACAGCCGGTTCCAGAAGTTTCCAGGCAAGCTCCAGATGCATTGGCTGGGACCGTACTTTGTCATCGAAATCCGTGACTCAGGAGCCGTTCGATTGGCACAATTGGACGGCACAGTTCTTCCAGGATGGGTGAATGGCGCACGCCTGAAGCCCTACCAGGAGTAGGTACTTCTCACTTTTCATTAATAACTCTCGTAACCGAGAGAACCCGTAGAGTAGCGTAGTTGAATAACTCTCCCGCAACCGGGATGAGCGTAGTTAGTATTTTTCGTTCCTTTGCAGTCAGTCAAATAAACCGTCAGTTGCGGTATCCATACCGCAACCGACTGTGGTCAGGGCGGGCTATTCCAGCGTGTCGCAACGCCAGTCCAGCGTGTCAGCGCGCCAGTCCAGCATGTCACCGCTCCAGTCCAGCGTGTCATGCACGAAGGATCCATCCTCGTGCCAGTGTCAGTCCAGGTCATATCCGTCAGTCCTTTCGTCAGTCCGTAGGATAGCTCAGATTTGGTCATAAATTCCCTTAATGGACAGTAATCATACCGTAATCATTTACCATCAGCCGCAGTTCTCTCCGCCGTCGGGTCCGCCCATCTCCCAATGACGCCGTCAGCAACTGTCAGATTACACACAGGCCTGCGATTGATCGCACGATTATCGCAGGCAAGAAAGATAGCAAGAATTAATTGTCGTTATGGAGTCTCATCAACCCCGCGCGTGCCAGCAGATGGCCCAATTTGCATGAAGGCTATCAGCACAGGGATGACGGACCAATTCAGTTTGGAAGTTTCAGCGACTCCGGAGCATTCGCAGTATCAGAGCACTCAGCATTTAGCAGGAAGTTACAGACGAATCGTCCAGGTCTATCAGAGACGCGCCAAGATGCCGAGAGCTGTTCTCTCAGTTCCTGAACCAACGATAGATCACAGAATTCACCGACTTGAGTCACTGGTCGGCAAGTACGACAATGCACCCTGTATGGACGCCAACTTGTCCGACCCGGCTGAGTTTCCCCACCTCCATTGGCAGACGTTCATGGAACACCATTATACGCCGGGGAGCAGCTCTAACAGTCGAATGAAGGAAGAATTCCGGGGCCTCCAGCAGTCGACTTTGATGAATTTGAGGAGTCTGCCCGTCTTCGGCACCACCGGACCAGTTCTGCAATGTACCCGGTTCCTCCTCAATCGGGTGCAGAACGGGTCCCTGTGGTTGAACGAAGAAATTCCAATACATGCAGCAGACATTAGTCGGCTTACGGGGCTATGCCAAACTGGTGCAGATGTCTCCTCTGCGGGGTAGACAGCCTCCAAGCGCGCCCAGAAGTCGACTGATGCGGACCTCTACACCAAGTATGGTACTCGCCGGGGTGGCAAAGGTGCCAAGATAGATCTGATAAATGTACCAGCAATCCGGTTTGCTTGCTACCTGATAGCTAGCAAGACCATGCGCCATTACACAAAGGGAGAGTGCACTTTGGACACAATTTCCATTGCAGAGCACTGCGTCAAGGGGGCCAGATTGAATTGGAGCGCGTTTGTGTTGAAGGAACTCTTCGCGGCTTGCGAAGACAATTACAGGCAGACTACCAGTTTTATCTATGGGTACTTGCTCTTAGCATTCGCCATGTGGAAATGGCATGTTCCCCCGATACGGACACCGGCGGAGCTCACCGTGAGCCAACCGTTCACGATGCGATATTCCCCCTGGCAGGTGTCCACGGCCCCCAGCAGCAGGCAGGTGAACGCAGAGGTGTTCCGAGAATGGTATGGGATGATGATCGATGTGGTCGCTTCCCAGCAACGGGTTCCCCGGAACCTGTTGGATGAATACAGTGAACAAGTGTGGTTTGGCGTCAGCCATAACCACACTTTCATCCGGCCAACTTGTGTACCGCACCACACGTTCCATATGGCGCCCTTGCGTTTCCAGCTGAATGATAATGTCTTCCACAGAGAGGTTTCTACATGGCCGGGGGTTGTCCAGCACGTTAGCGATGGAGTCCTCCGCTACAATTTTGATGGGATGCGGGCTGCACAGCAGCCTGCCGCGACCAGTGCCGGGGGATCTTCCCAAGTTGCGGTGGAGACGACCACAGATGCAGCAGGGACCGCAGCAACCCTGCCCGAATCGCTGGTCCCCATCGTCGAGCATTTCAACGACCAGGCCCGGAGACTCAACGTGGTAACCCAGGTCGTTTCTAGTGGCGCCCCTATATTTCCTTCTTTTAATGAATTTCGTATTAATCGGTCCCTTGGTCTCTCCAACACCGCCCCCCTCACTTCCCCCATTCCCACTTCCCTGTTCACTTCTGCCACCCCCATCATCACGACAATGGGTGAACCGAGCCCCGAACCCGATTCCACCGGGCCACCCCCATCCAAGAGGGCCCGCACTACGGCCACAGATCCCGTGGTGGACCTTACGGAGGATGATCCACCAGTCACGCCGCCCACAGCAACTTTGATTCCGGAGGAACCGCTGATTGATCCAGCAGATTTCCTCAACATTCGTCTCCCTCCCACCTCGTTCACTCCATCCACCGCCCCCTCCACCAGCAGACCACATGCCACTTCCCCCAATCTGTCCACTTCATCAGCCACTGTGTCCGATTCGTTGATCCGGGAACTCTTCGGCGGTGACCACGGGGCGGAGGTCACCTCCAGTACTGCAGCTGTGGTACCACCTGTTGACCCCGTGGCCACATCCCGGGATCCCCTTGCCACTATATCTGTCCAGCCAGCCAGAGTTGGGGTTGATTCAGTCGCCCCTTCCATAGAGAAAACCACACAGCAGGACCGGCCAAAGCCTGATATGGCCACTTCGGTGCAACAGCAGACGCCGGTCCATCCTCCAGAGCCTCCAGGCAGAACAGCGGCCATGGGCCAATCTTTACAGGAACAGACGCCCGAGCAGGGTGCACCTAGCACAACAAATGCAGAACAACTGAGTCTAGCACAGCTGTATCTGCTCATTCAGCGGGCGGCCATCAAGGCCGAGCAGATTCACACGGAGCTACAGCGGCGGTGCACCGAGCAGCGGAATCAGATCACGGCGCTTACTGAACAGCGCAATCAGCTGCTGCAGGAGAAGTCCTACCTCCAGGAGCAGGCCAACATTGTTAATCAGGCGCTCTCCAGCGTATGGCCGGAGGCATGGGCTCACAATGCCCCACTCCCTGCTCGCATCGAAGAGGACAGTATAGCTTTACAGGCTCGCCAGCTCGGGGAACGTCTTCACTACTATTTGCAGAGAGAACCAGGAGTTACAAGCGGCGTTAGCCGCACGGCCTACCCTTCCAGATCCACCCACTGACTATTCAGGACAGGTAACTGCCAAACAGGCGCAGGCAGTTGATCTACAAGAAACTCTTCATTCCACAACAGCCGCGGCTTCTGCCCTTTTACGCAGTTTGCAGGAGTGCTCCCTCGCACTGACGGTCAAAACGCAGCCCATTGCTGCCCAGCTGCAACAAATCTCCAGCGAAATTCGGGCGACCACGGACCCGGCAAGGCTAGATCAGCTCTATGCCCAGTCAGACGAGCTGGAACTTCACATGCAGATGACTGAGGCCGAATCAGCAGCGGCTAAGCACATTCTCCGGGAGATGCGGCCGCCCCTTCGCACCCATGCTGACGCGATGCACCAGCTGGATGCCAAAGCCGAGTCCCAGCTCGCCACACTGTTCGGGGCTGCCCCGACGCCCATAGATGAAGCCGCTGCTAACCGAATCGCTCAAGACGCCGACCTGCTTATGCAGGAATGGCAGCAAGCAGTGGTGACTTTCACAGAGCTTCGAGATTCAGCACTCCGCCGGGTCCCGGCGTTGGGGCCCTTGTTTGAACCAGCAGGTGGCAGAGTACAGCAGGAAAGGGTAGCGGGAGAAGGAACAGCAGAGCAGGGCACGGAGGCCAGCGAGGGTATGGAGGTAGAAACTGTCATTTGCGATTGACTCGCGGACGAGTCAAAGGATTGTGGTCGGGGCCTGTTGGGGCCCTTGTTTTTGTTTAAGTTTTGAACTTTTGGCCAAGACATTTTGAACTTGGACTCTTTTTGAGTTGCGGAAGAAATACACATAGCTAACGCGACCGCGCCGCAGCGACCAGGAATTGCGGAGCTACCAAGGTGGCGCGAAAGCAGTTGATAACTAGAGATTGAACAGAGATAAGTACAGATGAAAGAAATACAGCAGAAAACAGAAAGTGGAACATGCAGACATCAGAAGAGAAGTCGGGAAAAGCCAGAGCGAAGACACAGAGAAGCCGCCAGTCGCGAGGAGCGGGTGAATAAAAGGCGATCACCCGGCTGAAGAAGGGGGTTGGTTGGTTGATTGGTTGCTGTTGCTGTTATTGTTGAGGGTTGAATGGATGCGAGAGCAGCCGTGGAAGAATCAGACCTGTTCTCTCTATGGGATCCTACTTTCTATGTTCTTCCCTTCTGTTCTCAAACCCATCTGTATCTGACTTGTGATGTATCAAAGAAGAAAGCTATGTAATCATGTATTAGGCCAGAAGAATAATATAAGGAAGGATTGTTGTCTCTATGCGTTGTTTATGTGTTGTGATGTGTTTACACTGCTTTAAAATTTTTAAGTTGCGACTGTTTGAATACTTCATTAGTGATCTTGCATGTGTAACTTGATATATGTGATGGATGCACTTTCTTTCTTTGGTTGCGGGATTATTTCTTACCAGTGATCTCATCCCCTTATGCATGTGGTCGCGACACACCTCGGGTGAGACGCACTGCTCTCCCAGAGCAGGGTGAAAATGCCGGCGTGTTACTAGACTACACCGAACCCCTTGTTTGCCACAACCCTTTGAACCTGGGTCTTGCCCGCGAGACCTGACTTTTCGCCAACAGATACTGCCACTTGGCAGTCCCTCATTTGTTGGAGAAATTGACTAATTTTGACCCAGCTCAGTTAGAATGACACGTCATTAGTACCGACTGCTGACTCGGCTCCCTGTCATCATTTTTTTGCCTGTTTAGTAAAGTGAACAAAACTCATTTATGGGAGCATGCTGAGTCCATTTCATGCGAAATGAATTGCCCTGGATTCAGAACAACGAGCACTATGCGGTTGTTAAGGTTTCGCAACATTCTGAGAATTTCAATTTTTGAGCATAAATATGAGCACCTGGTCATTCCTTCCCACTAGAAGCCTTTTTGACCCCAAAATATCTTTCATTAAAAAGCATGTGGATGAGGGTACAGTTCCCTCACCCTTCCAGTCTCAATCCACTAGAATTTTCCTAATTTCAAAATTTTGAGCTTTTTAAAAAAACTAATATTTTCCTCGATTACGGAGACAATGTATTGCTGTTGTAGACATTGTTATGCTACAATTTCCCGGAATTTTTAGAACAACAAGATGTCCTTGAAGAAATAATCTTGTTCCCACCTCGGTCATCAATCAAAGGAAACTTGGAAATTGTCTCACCTCTAACACTATTGACATGGTGATTTTTAGCTTGTCTTGCCTTGAACTTGCGTCGACTTTTGACCAAGTGTTTTCGCCATTTCCATGTCCCATTTTGAAAAAAAAAAAAAAAAAAACTTATGGAGCCTATGCCTTCTTTTTCAAATTGTTTTGGAACTTTCTCTTTGACCTTTTCACTCTCTTGCACCAACATCTTGTTGCCATCATTGTTCAACACTGATGTGGACTGCTGCAAATCTTTCACATCTTGTTTACCTCTTTTAATAGGCAAAATGTTAGAGCCCTGAAACATATTATTACAAAAATTAGCAACTTTAATGAATTCATATTGCTCATTTGATGCATCTTTTTGAAAGGTATCATTCAAAATACCACTCTGCTTGAACATTAACAAAGCCAAACTTTGACTTGCATTCACTATTCTCTTTATTTCTATTGCATGTATAAGAGTCAAACTCCTCTTCTTCTTATGCGCTCTAACTATGTACTCAATTCCATTCTTGAACAAGTGGTACTTATTCTCATGGTGATGAAATATTTCCCTCCTATCATAAAGATAAGGACTTCCCAAAACAATACCTGAAATATCAAGCAGAACTACATCAAGTTCAACTTTGTCAAGAAAGTTTGAATTGATTGCAAACCTTAGGATGCAATTCCTTGTTTCCTACAAGTTTGAATTCTTTCATATCTATCCTAAAGGATAAGGTATTGGATGTGTAACAATTTCTATACTCAACCTCTTAACTAATTCTTCATAAATCAAATTAGCTTGAGAACCACTATCAAATAGTGTGCCTATTTTGGTATTCTTTGAAACAACTCTAATATGAAAGAGTTCAATTCTTGTATCTTCATCTTGAGTTACATTAGAACAACTTGAATAAGTTGTGCTTTCTATGTTCTTAGCTTTCAAACCTGTTTATGTAATCTTGGTTTTATCTCCTGAATCTGAACCTAAGTCGTGTTGAATGATTGCAACTATTTTCACCTTCTCTTTGGTTTTAAGTTTGTTGGGCTTTTGGATGGAGTTTCCAACAATGATCTTCATCGTGGCCATTTTTCGAACAATGTTTACATGTGAGGTTATCTTTCTCTATTTGAATAGAACCATTTTTCTTTCCTCTTCCATTAAACTTACCCTTTCCTTTACCTTCATACTCAAGGAAACTATCGCTTTTCTCATTTGCACTATGTTTCCCTCTTGCTTCTAGATGTGTAGCTCGAACAAAAACCTCATCTAAGTTTGTGGGATTGAACATGAGAATAGTATGTCTAAGATAGTTGTGAAAACCCCAAATATACTTTAACAAAGTTTCTTGAGAAGACAAATTGGCACCCAAAATAAGAGCTCTTCTCCTAAATTCTTGTGTAATCTTGCACATTTTTCCCTTTCAATTGTCTAAAATTATGCTAGTCCATAATGGATTTTTTCATGTAAGCTAGAGGATAGAATTTCCTTTTAATGGAAGCAATACAATTAGACCAATACATTGAGATCTTATCATGGTTTTTAATCTCATCTTGAGTCCTTTCTTCCCACCATACAAGTGATGCGCCTTCCATTCTCAAGGAAGCCAATTAGATCTTTATGTAATCCTCTTGAAGGTTATGAATTCTGCAATAAACCTCCAACTCATGAATCCAATTATCCAGCTGAGTTTGCATTCATCTCTCAATTATACATCGGTAGCTCAAATTTGAAATTAAGTTGAAGTAAGGGTGATTTACCAGTTCTTTTTGAAGTATGTGGATGAAAAGATTGAAAGGTTGAGGCATTGGAAGAAGATGAAGAGGAAGGTGTATATGGTGGTGAGGATGATGGTGGAGTGGATGTGGTTTCCTAACATCTCCATGGCCTCCTCATCTTGAATAACCCTCTCCTCTTGGAGGCATAGAACTTTCTCCTTGAATCCTTAAATTCATCTCCTCATAGAGGACCTTAACCATCTCATTCATATCAAAAAGTGTATTTCTGAATGCTCTCTCATATTTTGTCATGGTAGGTTCTCCTTCATGAGAAATTTTCACTGAAGACTCAACTTCAACTTGAGGATGTTTTGGTGTTGAAGACTTTGGAAACCTTTCCCTTCTTCCTCTTGACCCAACTTCCCTCCTCCTCCTCTTTTTAGTTTTAACCTTGTAAGCATGACACAAACTTGCAAACAATTAGATCCCTTCCTACACAACAAAACCTAAAGATCTGATACAAAAAATGATCTGAATAATGTATGTTAGTATTATTGTGCTAATTGCTCTTTTAGATTATGTAAACAATGTCTTATATGTGCTTAGGGGTTCAAGTTCTATTGCAAGTTATTGAGTCTCGTGAGTGTTTTTCATGTTAATTTTATGAACAATTTAACATAAAAGAAAGATTGAACAATAGCAAAATAAATTATAGTACATCACCATACAACACATCAACATAGATATTTTATGAAGGAGTTCACCCCTCTTGGGCTACATCTCCTTGGTCCAACGCCCATGGCTTGTACCTCTATATTATTCTCAAATTTGCAAAATGATGTGTTTACAATTATTTTCTGCTCCTAAAACCTGCACCAATGAGTTCATAATTCCCAAAAATGGTGCCTTAGGCTCTTTCTGCTCCTGATTTGGTCGAAAACATACTCAATTATGACCTTTTCTAGGTTTTCGACAATTTCAGGCCTAAATTTAGCTAACTAGAGCTAAATCAGGCAAGATGATGCTAAAAACTGGTAGTTCTGCTGGATTTGGCAGACCACAAAACTAATCTGGATTAATATAATTAAATGTAGCTAATAATAATTAAGCGCAGTTTAATGCTTAATCTCGTGCTTATTGTTAAATATGGATTAGGGAAAATTAATTATGTTTAGCGCTAATTAGATCCGGGTTAACTTGTTAACTCTGCGCTTAGTAGATAGGCTCTGCTGGTGGTTGGACACGGTTCCGAGATATTGTTCATGTGTTGGGGGCTGGCCCCGAGTTCCCCTGCCGATAGTAAGGTTAATACTTAAATACATGCGACATGGTAGGATAGTTAAGATCCAAAGTGTGGCGTAGTGGTGGCATGTGTCCTTGGCGGGGTGGAGGTCCCCTATTCAACCCCCATGGACCCTTTTACTATACCTTGGAGGGGGCACGTGATGACCCTAAGCCAAGCCACGTGTCTCCTCCACATTGGATCACACAGAATCAATCCAAAGTTTCCAAATCACCACAATTCAAACCAATAAGATACTTCCACTTAGCAGTCCCTCATTTGATGGATAAAATTTACCAATTTTGAGTCAGCCCAGTCAACATGCCACGTCAATAGTACGGACTGCTGACTGGGCTCCCTGTCATATATTTTTTTTCATGTTTAGCAAAGCGAATAGAACTCATTTCTGGGAGCATATAGAGTCCATTTCACGTGAAACTAATTGCATCAGGTTCAGAATGATGAGCACTACGTAGTCATTCAGGTTTCGTGACATTCGGAGAACTTTGATTTTTGAGCATAAATCTGAGCACATGATCATTGCACCAATAACATGGTTGAAGGAATTTGTCTCAATATTGAATTATTTTTGCGAGTATGGAAGTGTGAGGACTACTGAATAGCAAAGGTGGGGTTTCAGTTCTTCGAGTGCCTTCAATTTTAATAAAAAAAAAAATTAGCTTTGGTCACTTGAATTAAGGACCAAGTGATATAAGAGAACTCCAACATGAATCTTCAATAGAAACTAGCAAGGCCCGAGAAACTATTAAGCTATGGTAGAGTGGTTAGGGTTGTCTGATCTTGAATGACTTGGATCTTGGCTGGATCTAAATGCACACATTTCTCATCATAAATGTAGCATAGATACTAGACCTTCTCTATGTTGAAGGATAATTTTTCCAAGCTAGCACATAGCTTATATTATCGTAGAGTTTGAAGGACATGTTTAATGTGTTGCAAGTGATTTCCCTAACTCTTCTTGAATATGACCATATCATATTGATATAAAACCATGAAAGAGTCGGTGAAAGGCCATAATAGGTCATTGATCAACATCATGAAAGTTTCTTTGACATTCATCAAACCAAAGGGCATGAACCACGAGGGCTTCACCCCGGAGAAATACCCCGCCAAATTCGTTCATATGGAGGGATATATATTGATGAAAAGATGACATAATATATTGAACATATAATATGGGGTAAAGGGTTTTTATATTGACATGTATAAAAAAGGAGCTCAAAGTTAATGGAAATATATAAAGGGGTATAAAAGGCTTTAATGAAAAAATGGATACCTACAATAGCTGTGAAATTAGGGGTTTTATATATTGGGAAGGTATATTGGGTTCGTATTGATAAGGGGTTAAATAACATGAACTTTAGAGGTATTTTCCATTATGTAGTCAAATTAGGAGTATTGTTTTGTACGCCACGAACACACATGATATATTATAGGTTCATTAAGTGTAGCCCCTGTGGCATGACCAACCATTAAAAAATACCCTCCTTGGGATTGAAAGTGGCCTTCCACAAATTATTCGTTTATATTAGGACTTGGTTATAGCTAGAAGTCAAATCAATCTTATTGAAGTACTTGGCCCCCTTGAGTTGGTGAAGAAGGTCATCAATCGTGGGAATTGGGTACCTATTATGATATGAGATTTTGTTCAGATCTCGATAATTAATGTAGAGTCTCCAGGTCCCATATTTCTTCTACACAAGTACATTTGGTCATCCAAAATGTGAGTAACGTGGTGGAATGTGCCATTTTTCTAGTAGTTCCTGGATTTGTTGCTTGATTTCCTCATTTTCCAGAAGAGAGCATTAGTATATTGTCCCACGGCAGAGGTGCGCTAAGGGTCAGATTGATTGAATGCTTGACTTTATAGTAAATAGGCACCCCTATGGGTGAGGAGAAGATGTCTCTATATTATTCCATGACCTTATACACCTGCCTATACTACATGGAGGATCATTGTGTGGAGGCCATGGATTCAACCACAATGTTATCCGTACTTTGAGAGTGAATCAAGAAGAATAAAAATTTCTCAGTTTAGCAGATGAATTTACTACATTTCTTAGTAGAGATCAAAGAAATGGTAGTAGGTGGATCTACCTCTAGTATCATATCTAGTTTTCTACCCAAATTAATAATAACACTATGATGTCTAGAGTCATACATAACAAGATGATTCTGCATTGTATGGTTGTCCTAACATAACATCAAAAAGTATAGGGGGGAAATATCACACAGTACCTTATCCATAAAAGGCTTGATGTTGTAGGAAGACAACATTGTTGGCTAACGTGGAGATCTCACCCTTCATGGAGTCACCCAATGGTGTATGGTTGTGAGTGTGGTGTTGTTAGTAGGCCAAATCCCTTAATTCCCTCTAATGAGATGAGGTTATTTTAACTCCCACTATCAGCGATGAAACACAATGGAGCAACCTTCACCCTATTTTTGAATGAAACGTGAACTCACCTTCCTTTGGATCTTCAACCTCACTTTGTTGGACCTTGGTGGTGGAAATAGTGGCACTTGGCTCCACATCAATGATATGTTTTCCCTTGTCTAGCTAGGTCTGGTTCAGAGTCATAGCCTGCATCTAACTATGAAAATTTTATCTCGGCCACCATTGAGTAAATTGCATGATATCGGTTGGTTTTATGAGTGGGGATCTTGTGAAACTCGCACCATTTTCCCATGTCTTTATTCATCTTCCCATTAACATTATTTTTTTGTGGCTTTGATGTGTTATCCTGGGGTGTTCCACCCTGGCTCTTTCCTTTTCTCTCCGGTTTGGGGGTGCCCTTACCATGCTTTTGTTATGAAGGATTCATAGATCCAAAGTCTCACTTCTTCTATTTAATTTTTTTCTCAATTAGATAACATATCGATATGCTATGCCAAACAAGGAGATGTCCAGGAACTCCATTTATGTATGGATTTATCTATGGAAAAAACCACGATGCTTAGAAACCATATGTCACTCAGATTATATGATACCAAACTTAGTGAAGAAGGTATGAAAGATATTTGTGAACTCTAACATTGGTTAGTCGCTTTACTGTCGTAGTGTGGTCCATCTCATGTTCTAGCCTTCATAACTTCCAATAGAATAATATTGTTATTTATCAACATCCCTAAAAGAGTCCCAATTGGGTGTGACTAAAAATAGTGTGGATTCCTCTGTGACCCTTTATTCATATTAATTTTCCCACAAATACTTAACATAGGGCATCCTTAAGGAGTGCAAATGCAATATTTTCTATATCAGAGAAATTATGCACCAAAAAATACCCTTCTAGCACATTTAACCATTTATTTAGAGCATCTCCATCTATATGGCCTTCAAATAGAGGAATACCATAATTAAATTATACCTTAAAGGGGGTGGCACCTCCAAAGTGGCCACTTGAAAAAGATGCATCACCTATTAAAAAAAGTAAACTATAAAGCGAGAATCACACCAAGTTCTAATTTTTTTGAGATAGAAAAAAAACATCTGAATTTGAAAAGTGTTCATTCATAATGCATATTTTTTTGGAACATATGTATCAAGTATGAACTTTAAAAAAAAAATAGTTAGTGATTTTAATGTTGATTTTAAATAGTGTTGATGTAACATCAAACCCCTTTTTTAGAGTGCTTATTTTTGACACTTTTTAATTTTCTAATGTATTAAGTGTGGATAATATTTTTTTAAATTTAATCATTTTTGTAGTCATCTTCTTCTTCTTCTTCCTTAACATATTTATTTTTAGTTTTTTTTTTAGGTTTACTTTTTTTTTGTTTTTCTTTTCGATTTGTTTTTTTAATGAAGTCTTCGTTTTTTTCATAGTTAAAAAAAAATCAATATATTAAAGTTACGATTTTCTATATATTTATGTATCGTTAATTAATATTTTAATGCACATCAAATAGTTGTCACTATAAAAGTATAAAGATTTGAAAAAAAATACACATTTTGAGACTTTTTTTTTTCTAAAAATGACATGTCAAATAAATGGTTTTTATTGGAAAATTTTAACAAAAAAAGTTTAGAAAATAACAATTTTTATGAATTTTATGTCAAAGAAATAATTATAATCACAATTCTTTTTTTTTTCAAAAAATAATGATTCACATAAAAATTAAAGTGAAAATCGGATAATAAAAATATTAAACATATAACTACGATAACTAAATACTTATTATTCTCATAAAATCTCAAAGTCAAAACAATACAAGTATCCGTAATGAACAATTCTCAATATTGAGCTTGATTTGCAAGTATAGCTTAAATTTAATCAATAATATCGTATAATCCATGCTTGTCATCTTCTAGAATTTCATTATTGTCTTCTTCCATAGTATTTTGTTCTTTAGATTGGTCATTTTCCTCTTTTGATGGATCTTTGATATTTGAAAATCTCCCAAAGTATCCCTTTCCAATCATTCAATCTAATAGTGGTTGAGGTTCTTTGCCTTCTTTGTCACATGTGATTCATTAAAATCCCCTTTCCTCAAACCAAATTCTTGCATTACATCTAGAAGGAATTGAATAACATTAATTCTTTATTGAATAAAATTTCATTGTAATGAGTCTTTTTCAATGGAAATGAAATTTATTCTTTTTTGTAAGCAACATGATGTAGAAATTATAAAAACAATATGTATTTCATGTATTCAATCCGATCATGCGATATGCTAAAACATGATACTGAATACTCCTACAAATAAATTGCGGAAAATAAACCCAATCACCAATCACAACAAGTAAAGAAATAATAAAATCAAACCACAACACAGATAGTTTCTTGGGGAAAGCTTGTTGCTCAAAACCCCTCTAACTTCTGTTAGTGTCGGTATCTTCATCCCTTCGTCAGTGATCAAATTTCTCTTGTTGCATTGCATATTAGGTGTCTCACTCAGTCAGCTGCATTCCATTAGGAGCATGGATCATCTAACGGTAGTGGCTTGTTGCTCATGTCTCTCATGTCCTATACCTGCTGGCCTATTTCTGTTCATTAAAATCATTTGCAGTCACTTTTTGTCTCATAGTTGGAAAATAGTCATTTTTAGAGTTTTAGTGTCATTAGGTCTAGGGTTTCATTAATAAGGTCTTCAGAATGCCCAATGATGGTCAGCAGGCACATGAGGAAGTTTGAAATAAGGTTTTAGTGCTAAAATGTCATCATCATATGCTTAATAATGTATTTTTCTTCAAAACTCTGTTTTGAAGAAAAATAGAGTATTCCATCTTTATGTATAAATGTAATGTGATTTCAAGTTTTCTTAGTTATAATAATACTTTCACTTGCAACCTTAGTCGCCTTTGTCAAGTTCCAGCCATCCATTCCCTGCAGAACAAACAGAAAAATCATCATTCAGTCAAAAATCCAAATGAAGCAAAACAAAGTTTTTTTTAAAAAGTGTCAAAATTTGAAACATTGCAAAGTGGGTTTTTTTTGAAATCAAGAATTAAAATCCTTGGCATATAAAACATTTTCATCTTTCCAAAGCTCATTTGTATGCCAAGAGAACAGAGTGAGCTAAGAAAAGTTTGTGAAGAGAAAAAGAAGCAGTTTGAAGGCGGAATTTTATGCAAGTTCAGTCGCGCGACGCATTGGCTGGGTGTTGCGATGCATTGGGTTTGTTGTGCGACGCATAGGTGCGGAAAAAAAATTCATTGCCATTCCTCTCACAATTTCAAATCAGCTCGGTCCCTCTTTGTGCAAGTAAGTTAAGTAAACTCTCCATTGCCAATGAGCATGGTCTTGTGTTGTTTATGAGGATTTAAATACAAAATTCAAACCCTATTATCTTGTTTGAAGAATGCTCCTTTAGGATTTATGATTTGGTTTTGTGTCCATCACTCCTACTTCCCCACCCTGTTATTCCCTCCTCACTGACTATCTTGTTACATTAGTCCATTTCCATATTCCCTTATATCCCTAGATCACTCATTTCCTATCCCATTCCCATTACCCCACATCCCAATTATAAATTTCCCCAAACCCCAATGCTATCCCAAAAATCCTAGTGACTGTCCTTAAACTCTTCAATTGACAGATTTCACTTGGCCATATTCCATCATTTCCCCTATCCTCTTCCTCCATACTCCCTCACTTATTATCACATATTTGGCAACAAAACCAAAGACACCAAATTCCTCATATTCATCCAAGACAACATAGACTTTGGAAATCATGGAGACACATACTTCTTATGACCGAGACAGTGATTCCACAACTGAATTGCATGCACCTAGGAGACCTCACAAGAGTGGAAGACATGTGAGGGATGAGTCCACTTCATTGGCTGAGTTGAAGGCTTGTCCTCTTGCTATGGCATGTTTTCAACATCAGTCTTGTTATCAATTTTGTGAAATGGTTGCTAGGGTCCACCACCATCAAGAGCTGGCCCGATTGTTTGTGTTGCATTTACATGATGGCCAAGTCACCCTTGCAGGTGTGACATTCACTTTAACACCTGAAACTATCTCTCAAGCAATCAAAATACCAAATGTTGGAGAAAAATGGAACAAAAGGCAGCAGGTTGACAGGGTACATTATGAGCCATATATCAAGCCTAGTTTTGTGAGACAACTCATCAGGGTTTTTCCTTTTTGGTTCCTAAAAGATTCATATGCTCCTCTGATGAAACTTATTATCAAATATTTCAGTTGTGAGGGTTGGTTTTCATGTCTCTATGCCTATCATATCAGGTTGCTGATGCATTTTACAAGGGTGAGGATGATGAACCTCCCTTATTTGATGTGTCAGAATGTTGAGAAGATGACCACTCTCATGCAAAGGAAAACTCCTGAGCAACAGTATAGCAGTATCTATCACTTTGCACTCATCAAAATTGTGGTTATTCATTAGCTCGGCTTGCAGGGTATTTCATGGGAGGATTTCATTTCTAATGATTTCTTCACAGCTTCTCAGGTACCTTCAGAGGTTGTTCATGAGGCAGGTGAACCTTCATATCAGCATGAAGGTCATGAGACACAGACCGCTAGTATGCCGGTGTTTGTCACTTATCAGAGAGGCACAGAGGGTTATTTGCAGCCAGGCGAGTATTATCTCCACCTGGGGTGGAAGGGGTCTCACTTCCTTCATTAGTAGCACAGGTACAGGACAAGGGTAAGAGGCCCATACATGATGAGGGACCTTCAGGAGGCTAGGATACAGATTTCATACTCATCGATGATGATTTGGGCTCACCAAGCTCAAAGCTGAGAGAGATTGTTCAAGAGAAAAAGGTAGAAATAAACACTTTGTCCGTAAAGTTGCAAAGAGCTCAATGGATAATCAACTACCTTGAGCAGCGAAACAAACAGTTGGAAGATCAACAAACTATCATCGATTTGCAAAATATACGTGAGAACTAGCAAGCTACCCAAAGGAGCCAAACTGAGATGACATCCATTGAGCAAGAGATTGAGGCTGATCGAGAAACTTGGCTTGAAAGGGTCAATATTCATTTGGAGAAGCTGTTGGAGAAGGCCAACAAGGAAAAGAACATGTTGAGGCACATGAAGAATCATTATTGGGCAAGAAATCATGTTTGCAAGGCACGAATCAAGATCCTGAAAGCTAAGCTGAAGAGGGCATTAAAGCATCGAAAAAGACAAGATAGACTTCAAATTTTCGCCGAGGCTTCCTTGGCCCAGCATAGTGCATGATGGAGGACACTCAGCCTAAATTTCAAGAAATTTGGGACACATTTTGAAAATTTTGTTTTTTTGGCCTAAACAGATTTTTTAGCTCAACGCGTCGCGCCACTTGGCGCGTGCTTATGATTGGGAGCTCCTCTTGGGTAAAATTTTGTATTTTTGGATTTTTCATGAAAATTTATGCATGCTTACCCATTTCCAAGAGATTTTGACAGGTTTTGAGCCTTCAGAAGGGTCAAAAACACCCTAAAAATGACCTTTCTGCCCCTTTTTGGACACACAAGAAGCAGTGTTGGGAAAACTCATTTTTGGAGGGGAAAATGGAAACCAAATTTAGAAATTCCACTTGGGTTGGAAAGTAGACAGGAAGACCTTTCCAACAAGCCCACTTGGAGCAAATTTGGACACCAAGAAGGCCTTCAAAATCAGCTCCAAACTGGCGCGACGCATAGAGAAATCAGGCACGGCGCATTGGGGATTTTTGCTCATTTTTTACTCAGTAACTCTGTTTTTCGCGTAGTTTTGGATAGTTTGACTTTCTTACTTCCAAATGTTAAACTCATGATGTAATTTGATGGGTCTTGATGTAATTTTGTCAAATTTTTACTCATGTAGGTAGATTCATCCCTCAAAAGGTGAATTGCAACTGAATGAATCTGTTTCCTATCTTATAGAGGCAAGCTGTTCCACTGCCTATTTTCCAGTTCTTCATTTAGATCTTGTTGAAACAGCTCCTAAAATAGTGAGCTCGATGCCTAGAGGCATGGGGATGAGTTATGCTTGTCTATATCTTGTATTTTTTCAGTTATTTTCATGGTCGGACACTTGGGATTTCTTTGAGCTTCATTGTACACTTCATCTCTGCAGTTTGGAAAAGGAATAGACCAAGGTTTGCAGCACTCCTTGGGATTCATGTGGCTCTTTGTTTTGATGATGTATTTCTCTATGTTATTGTAAGTTTACTGGTGCTTTATGCGTATAATCTTCTCTCTTATTTCTTCTTAAGTTAAACAAACAAGGATAAAGGTGGATTTCATTAGATTTGCAGTGCTCTACCTTGAGTTTTGTTTAATTTTCTATGTTTTCAACTGTCTGAAGAGGATTCCTGAAAGTATCTTGCCCTCTTCAACTCCTCACCAGTCTGAGCTATCCATTTCATTCAAAAATGAAACATCAAAATAGTTTCCTACCTTGCCCCATTCAGACCTCTGCAAAAACTAGGCCTCATTCCCCAGACCCAAAATCTGCCTTTCCCTTTGATCCAGCAAACACCTTCAAAATCAAATCAAACTCTCTTACATATATACCTAGCCTAAAATCAGCCTTTATTCAAGTCATCTCAAGCCTCACTGATTATTTTTGCTGAGATTGACCAGAGGAGAACCCTCTCCCGATCTGGTAGGGCTAGCTACCAGGTTAAGCATGGTTTGATGTTACCCTAGACTCTGCCTTCCTCAGCCTGAGGTAGATTTAGGCCATAACATAGTGGCGACTCTACTGGGGAAGCACAAAATGGTTTTCTTGTTAGTGTTATTCGTTTTATAAACTACAGACGGAGCTTAAAGTTATGCCAGGTAGCCTTCGAAACGCTCTTGATTTGCATTAGCGAAAGTAGATAAATGTTGCTTCAGTCAATCTCCGGTCTAGTTTTATAAATGTAACATCTAACTTGTAAATTTCCCCAGTGCATCAGACAATTCTGGACTTTGGGTGATGATTCTAGAATTCGATAGGCTGAATAAGTTGGTTTTGTCCATTTGATTTTTGAGAATAATTCAACACACTGGCTTCCAGACGACATACCAGAGAAAATCCGGATCCCGATCCACCTCGTGTGTATGAAAATCCAAATCTTATTTCGAGAATCCTTCATCGAGAAAGTCCTGTGATTCCTGTGTTCAAATCTCATTCATGTCCCGCTGTTTTTTAGTATCTTAAAGATCTTGAGTTTGATGAACAATTTGAGTTGTCGTTGTTTGAGACTAAGTCTGAAAGTGCTATTGATTCTACTGTCCTAAATCCAGAGTTTGTCAAAGATCTTGAAATTGAAAAAGCTAATAGATCCATTGACAGTTACATCTTGAATATTCAGAATTCCATTGTGGAAACAAACATTCCCGAATTCATAGAGTCTGCATCTACAACTCTTGGGTCATCCGCAATTACATCTAGTTCACAAATTCCTACTGAGCCTCCTTTCATTCCCACCATTCCCGTGCAACCTTCTATCCCTGATCAACAATCTGCAGTAGTATCACCTCCGTCCACACCACATACACCTCATATATCAACTGCTCTGACTCCTCCTATATCCCCAAACTCGGTTGTAAATCCACCCAGAGCAATGGTTGCCCGATTTTCACCCCTCGTATTGCCTCAAAACTTGGATGACATGCCCGATGATTATCAAAGCAAAATTCCATTGTTTGATGGCACTCCTCAAAGTGTTACTGCTCAGAAACATGTGGATAGGATGGTATATTTATTTGACCTTCATGAGATTGATGCGGAAAATGTGACAATGAGATTGTTTGTACAAACCTTTGGAGATGAAGTCATAAAGTGGTTCAGAGCTTTGCCGGCTAGAAGTATTACTACATTGCCTAATCTTCAGAGAAAATTCTTGGATCGATGGGAAGTGAAGAAAGATCCGCTTTAGATCCTTTCCGAATATGACAATATCAAGAGGAATGTTGGTGAGTCAGTTCAAGATTATTATATTAGATTCAATTATGTTTACAATGAAATTCCTACTGATATAAAGCCACCTAGGGGGTCGGCTTTGATTAAGTTTCTGGATGGCTTTGATCCTGACATGGCTTATCAGTTAAGAGAAAGAGATCCGAGCACTTTAGAAGATATGCAGAAAATTGCAGCTAGCGTTGAAGCCAATTTGCTTGCCAGGAGAGCTAGAACGAAAGCTGAAAAGAAAGTAGCAATAAAGGAAGAGGTTTCCACTTCGGATCAAGATCTTAGTACAATGGAAAATGATGAAAGAAAAGGTTTTGTTTCAGACCTGTCTATAGAAGAAGACAATATGCAGTAAATTCAAGTTTCAATTTCAGAATGTGATAAAGTCAAGTCAACTATTTCAGATCTAGATTCAGATCGTGATGATCAAGAATACCTTGTGCTGAATCCCATGAAGGAGAGCTCTACTATTGAGATCATCTGGAATGAAGAAGAGAAAGTTATTGATCCAAATCTTCTCATTTCATTAGAACAAAGCCTTTATGAGGAGGTAATCCAGTCAGTTCATGAAAAACAAGATGAGATCTTTGTTCAAGTAAGTGAAAAATATTCTTTCAATAACTCAGTGATAAATGATAATTTGATTTCCATGTCATATGAAGATGATCAACAATGTTTTTAAATTTCAGAAGATCAAGGAATTAAGGACTGTCATTTAGGTTTTTCATGTTTTAAAACGTTATTTCATGAAGACAATCACTATTTGAGCAAAAGAAAACAAAAAGTATTATATCCTTTGTCTGAAGATGAGATAGATCAACTCCTAAAAGGTCATGTTACAGCCCAAGCTAAATCAGATTTGCAGCGCGCACATGGTAAAGAAAGTGTTGGTGAAACTTCTTCCTCTTTTGAAAATGATGACGGTCTTGTAATTAGCTTTATAGATCAGCAAACATATAATATTTTCTTTCATGAAGATGATAAGGCTATCATGTTTGATAATCTTGAAGATTGTTTTATGTTTAAGAATGACCTAGACCATGAAGTTGAGGAATATGAGCTTGAGATAGACAATATGCCAGAATTTCTCATGGTCAAGGAACTTACAGCTAACACTCAGATGGTAGAAGCTTATACCTCTCTGTGCCTTCCTATCACTCAGAAATCAATTTTTCTTTTAGATCAGAATGAAGGGAGTACTTGTATTTTTGCTGCTGGATCTCAAGACAAGCTAGTGCTTCAGGATTTTCAAGATCCCTTCGGCATTCTTTTGCAAGCATCAGAAATGATAAATGTTGCCTGGTTCATTATCATAAGCCTTGGTTTCAGTGGTTATTGTGAGTTGTCTACATGTACATCGTTCTACCTGCTCGAGAGAATTGAGAGCAGAATTTTGGTATGTAGCCATCTACTGGATTGGTTACATTGGAAGGCTCACTACACATGATTGTACATATTCCATCAGTAGGCAGTTGGTTGTCATCATGATTTGAAACCCTCAAATATCGATGGACTGCTGCCATTAAAAAAGCTTTGTAAGTACTAATTTCAGTTAAGTAGGTCTTGAGTCATTTTTGTTTTAGTTAGTTTCAACATAGTTTCAGAGCAACTGTGTATTGTTTTCATTATTTCAGTTTGGGGCCCGAGGTGAAGGCTATAAAACTGAAGGTTGATTTCAATTTTGGTTTGGTTGGTTGAGTCAGGTCTTTCAGTCATTTTGGTTTTGAAAATTGAGTTAGTTTTGAGTCAGTTTTCAGATTTCAAAATGAGTTAAGAGTCTTGTTTTGGTTTGTCGAAGTTATTGACTCCATATCCCAATGGAAAAAGGCACTGCCTACTTTCCCAGAGATCTGTATCTCTTGGCACCTCCAAGGAGCTACCACTCCCATTGGAGCCAATGTTAGTGTCGCTATCTTCATCCCTCCATCAGTGATCAAATTTATCTTGTTGCATTGCATATTAGGTGTCTCACTCAGTCAGCTGCATTCCATTAGGAGCATGGATCATCTGAAGGTAGTGGCTTTTTGCTCATGTCTCTCATGTCCTATACCTACTGGCCTATTTCTGTTCATTAAAATCATTTGCAGTCACTTTTTGTCTCATAGTTGGCAAAGAGTCATATTTAGAGTTTTAGTGTCATTAGGTCTAGGATTTCATTAATAAGGTCTTCAGAATGCCCAATAATGGTCAACAGGCACATGAGGAAGTTTGAAATAAGGTTTCAGTGCTAAAATATCATCATCATATGCTTAATAATGTATTTTTCCTCAAAACTTTGTTTCGAAGAAAAATAGAGTATTCCATCTTTATGTATAAATGTAATGTGATTTCAAGTTTTCTCAGTTGTAATAATACTTTCACTGGCAACCCTGGTCACCTTTGTCAAGCTCCAACCATCCATTCCCTGCAGAATAAACAGAAAACTCATCATTCAGTCAAAAAGCCAAATGAAGCAAAACAGAGTTTTTTTTTTTAAAGTGTCAAAATTTGAAACATTACAAAGTGGGTTTTTTTTGAAATCAAGAATTAAAATCCTTGGCATATAAAACATTTTCATTTTTCCAAAGCTCATTTGCATGCCAAGAGAACAGAGTGAGCTAAGGAGAATTCATGAAGAGCAAAAGAAGTATTTTGAAGGCGAAATTTTTTGCAAGTTCAATTGCACGATGCATTGGCTGAGTGTCGTGATGCATTGGGTCAGCCCCCACTATGGTGAGAATTTTCATGCGCGACGCATTGAAGCTGCACGACGCACTGAGTTTGTTGCGTGACGCATAGGGGCGAAAAATAAATTCATTTCCATTCCTCTCACAATTTCAAATCGGCTCGGTCCCTCTTTGTCCAAGTAAGTTAAGTAAACTCTCCATTTCCAATGAACATGGTCTTGTGTTGTTTATGAGGATTTAAATACAAAATTCAAACCCTATTATCTTGTTTGAAGAATTCTCCTTTAGGGTTTATGATTTGGTTTTGTGTCCATCACTCCTACTTCCCCACCCTGTTATTCCCTCTTCACTGACTATCTTGTTACATTAGTCCATTTCCATATTCCCTTATATCCCTAGATAACTCATTTCCTATCCCATTCCCATTACCCCACATCCCAATTATAAATTTCCCTAAACCCGAATGCTATCCCAAAAAAACTAGTGACCTCTTCAATTGACAGATTTCACTTGGCCATATTCCATCATTTCCCCTATCCTCTTCCTCCATACTCTCTCACTTATTATCACATATTTGGCAACAAAACTAAAGACACCAAATTCCTCATATTCATCCAAGACAACATAGACTTTGGAAATCATGGAGACACATACTTCTTATGACCAAGACAGTGATTCCACAACTGAATTGCATGCACCTAGGAGACCTCACAAGAGTGGCAGACATGTGAGGGAGGAGCCCACTTCATTAGCTGAGTTGAAGGCTTGTCCTCTTGCTATGGCATGTTTTCAACAGCAGTCTTGTTATCAATTTTGTGAAATGGTTGCTAGGGTCCACCACCATCAAGAGCTGGCCCGATTGTTTGTGTTGCATTTACATGATGGCCAAGTCACCTTTGCAGGTGTGACATTCACTTTAACACCTGAAACTATCTCTCAAGAAACCAGAATACCAAATGTTGGAGAACAATGGAACAAAAGGCAACAGGTTGACAGGGTACATTATGGGCCATATATCAAGCCTAGTTTTGTGAGACAACTCGGCAGGGTTTTTCCTTTCTAGTTCCTAAAAGATTCATATGCTCCTCTGATGAAACTTATTATCAAATATTTCAGTTGTGAGGGTCGGTTTTCACGTCTCTATGCCTATCATATCAGGTTGCTGATGCATTTTACAAGGGTGAGGATGATGAACCTCCCTTATTTCATGTGCCGAAATGTTGAGAAGATGACCACTCTCGTACAAAGGAAAAATCCTGAGCAGAAGTATAGCAGTATCTATCACTTTGCACTCATCAAAATTCTAGTTATGCATCAGCTCGGCTTGTAGGGTATTTCATGGGAGGATTTCATTTCTAATGATTTCTTCACAGCTTCTCAGGTACCTTCAGAGGTTGTTCATGAGGCAGGTGAACCTTCATATCAGCATGAAGGTCATGAGACACAGACCACTAGTATTCCAGTGTTTGTCACTTATCAGAGAGGCACTAGAGGGTTATTTGCAGCAGTCAGGCGAGTATTATCTCCACCCAGGGTGGAAGGGGTCTCGCTTCCTTCATCAGCAGCACAGGTACAAGACAAGGGTAAGAGGCCCATACATGATGAGGGACCTTCAGGAGGCTAGGATATAGATTTCATACTCATCGATGATGATTTGGGCTCACCAAGCTCAAAGCTGAGAGACATTGTTCAGGAGAAGAAGGCGGAAATAAACACTTTGTCCGTCAAGTTGCAAAGAGCTCAATGGATAATCAACTACCTTGAGCAGCGAAACAAACAGTTGGAAGATCAGCAAACTATCATCGAGTTGCAAAATATACGTGAGAACCGACAAGTTGCCCAAAGGAGCCAAACCGAGATGACATCCATTGAGTAAGAGATTGAGGCTGATCGAGAAAATTGGCTTGAAAGGGTCAATATTCATTTGGAGAAACTATTGGAGAAGGCCAACAAGGAAAATAACATGTTGAGGCACATGAAGAATCATTATCGGGCAAGAAATCATGTTTGCAAGGCACGGATCAAGATCCTGAAAGCTAAGCTGAAGAGGGCATTAAAGCGTCGAAAAAGGCAAGATAAACTTCAAATTTTGGCCAAGGCTTCCTTGGTCCAGCATAGTGCATGATGGAGGATACTCAGCCTAAATTTCAAGAAATTTGGGACACATTTTGCAAATTTTGTTTTTTTGGCCTAAACACAGATTTTTCAGCTCAACGCGTTGTGCCACTTGGCGCGCGCTTATGATTGGGAGCTCCTCTTGGGTAAAACTTTGTATTTTTGGAATTTTCATGAAAATTTATGCATGCTTACCCATTGCGAAGATATTTTGACAGGTTTTGAGCCTCTAGAAGGGTCAAAAACACCCTAAAAATGACCTTTCTGCCCCTTTTTGGACACACAGGAAGCAGTGTTGGGAAAACTCATTTTTGGAGGGAAAAATGGCAACCAAATTAATAAATTCCACTTGGTTTGGAAAGTAGGCAGGCAGACCTTTCCAAAAAGCCCACTTGGAGAAAATATGGACACCAGGAAGGCCTTCAAAATCGTCTCCAAACTGGCACGATGCATAGAGAAATCAGGCACGGCGCATTGAAGATTTTTGCTCATTTTTTACTCAGTAACTCTGTTTTTCGCCTAGTTTTGAACAGTTTGACTTTCTTACTTCCAAATTTTAAAATAATGATGTAATTTGATGTAATTTGAAGGGTCTTGATGTAATTTTGTCAAATTTTTACTCATGGAGGTAGATTCATCCCTCAAAAGGTGAATTGCAACTGAATGAATCAGTTTCCTATCTTATAGAGGCAAGTTGTTCCACTGCCTATTTTCCAGTTCTTAGTTTAGATCTTGTTGAAACAGCTCCTAAACTAGTGAGATTGACCCCTATAGGCATGGGGATGAGTTATGCTTGTCTATATCTTGTAGTTTTTCAGTCATTTGCATGGTTTGACACTTGGGATTTCTTTGAGCTTCATTGTACATTTCATCTCTGCAGTTTGGCATAGGAATAGACCAGGGTTCTCAGCACTCCTTGGGATTCATGTGGCACTTTGTTTTGATGATTTCTTTCTCTCTGTTATTGTAATTTTACTGGTGCTTTTTTTGTATCATCTTCTCTCTTATTTCTTCCTAAGTTAAACAAACAAGGATAAAGGTGGAATTCATTAGATTTGCAGTGCTCTACCTTGAGTTTTGTTTAATTTTCTATGTTTTCAACTATCTGAAGAGGATTCCTGAAAGTCTCTTGCCCTCTTCAACTCCTCACCGGTCTGAGCTATCCATTTCATTCAAAATTGAAACATCAAAACAGTTTCCTACCTTGCCCCATTCAGACCTCTGCAAAAACTAGGCCTCATTCCCCATACCCAAAATCTGCCTTTCCCTTTGATCCAACAAACACCTTCAAAATCAAATCAAACTCTCTTACATATATACCTAGCCTAAAATCAGCCTTTATTCAAGTCATCTCAAGCCTCACTGATTATTTTTGCTGAGATTTACCAGGAGAGAGCCCTCTCCCGATCTGGTAGGGCTAGCTACCAGGTTAAGCGTGGTTTGATGTTAACCTAGACTCTGCCTTCCTTAGCCTGAGATAGATTTAGGCCATAACAGCTTCTATTGCATATTCACCATGGAAACATGAAAAAATTACAATGCACTCTTATCACAAGAGTCTCTTGCACTCTGTTAATCTTCTCACACTGTCCTGGAAAAAATCGACCAACACTTAGCCAATTTCCTGCCTCTAAAAAACCTGCCTTGCTTGCACAATCCCTATTGTTTAGGAATTTTTGCCTTCCTAAACTGTGCAAGCATCTTGGAAAATCCAATGAATGTCTGGTTGCATGTGGGTAACCTACTAATGATACAACCGATAGTTAACATCCCTTTAACCTTTGTCTCAACTGGGTCTCCACTGGAACTGACATGCATGCAACTATTAATAGTAAATCATCAGTTGCATGGTAGATCACTGATTGTGAATCAAATATGCTTTAATTCACTTGATCTCTCACTAGTGCAACAAATAGTCACAACTAGTTCAATTGACTTTAACTCACCTAACTGAATTAACTGGTTACTCATGCATTAAACTAATGCACTAACAGAAACTCAAACTCCATAACTAATAGAAACAATGCATGCCTCACCAACCACCCACAACTCGAAATTCATGAAGTAACTGAGTTTATCACAATCAGTTAGCTTTTACAAGTGGCCATGAGATAAGATTACAATTTATTGTCCAATTTAATTGAGGGAAAATTAAATTAGACATTACAACAATTTAATTAATTAAATTAGCCATCACACTAATGTATCACTAAGACCTGTGGTCCTACACTAGTGTGTGTGTGGTATTTTCTTGTTTGACTTTCAACACTCCCTCTCAACAAGAAAGGGATTATCTACCACCCCGATCCTGCCTCTATGGTATTTGAATTTTCTCCTGCAAATTCGAATACTACAGTGGGAATGTACTGAAGTAACATAATATGACTCTGAACACAATATATGAGATGGTGGTATCGTATGTCTATATGCTTGGACCTGTGATGGGATACTAGATTAACCGAAAGTTTAATGCAACTCTGGTTATCACAATGTATCACCGTTAGATCCATCTGAGAACCAAACAAACCAACCAGGATCTTTCTCATTTAGATGACCTCACATGTAGCCTAACTTGCTACCATGTACTCTTCCTCGGCTGAACTGAGTGCCACAGATCGTTGCTTCCTACTATACCAATAAACTATTGTCTATCCTATGCTGAAGATCCCTCTTGATGTGCTCTTTCTATCAGATGGACTTCCTACCCAATCTACATTTGTGATGCCTTGAATATTCACTCCCTCTATCTGTCTATACCATAATCCATACTCTATAGTGCCCCTGATATATCACAAGACATTCTTTCCCACCTTCTAGAAGAGCTTGGTCGACTTAACCATAGCTTGAATCAGTTGGTTAACTGCGTAGAAAATGTTTGGTCTGGTGTTCACTAAGTACATCAGTGAACCCACTAGCTGCCTATAGACAATAGCATTCACTACTTCTCCTAAAGTAGCATCCTTCCATGTGCTTAAATCTCTCCATGTGAAACTTACCCAAAATATATTTGGCATACTTTCCTTGAGAAACAAAATGTTCACCATCTCGCTGCCATATTTCCAAACCAAGGAAATAGTGAAGGAGTCCCATGTCCTTCATTTCGAACTCTCTTGCAATCTCCAATTTGCGAGAATGTATTAGTTGCTCATCACCTATCAAAATTATATCATCAACATAAAGTATGATAATCAAGAGCTTGCCATCAACGACAATCTAGTACAAGTTTTCATCCGCTTCACTTTTGGTGAAGCCAAACCCGGTGAAATAGTTGTCAATTCGAGTGTACCAAGCACGAGGTTCTTGCTTCAGCCCATACAATTCTCTCTGGATTCGGCACACATGCGACTCACTGTAAAATATCTCGAAACCTTATGGTTTCTCTACGTACACTTCTTCCTCAATAACTCCATTGAGAAACATAGTTTTCACATCCATCTGATGAATGCGCCATCCCATCTGTGATGAGAGTGCAAGGATATATCTAATGGAAGTGTACCTCGCAACTGGTGCAAAATTATCCTCATAATCAATTCCCTCAACTTGTGAGAATCCTCGGGCCACAAATCTAGCCTTTTACTTCTCCACACTCCCATCAGCTACTTGCTTCACCTTATAGATCCATCTAGATCTAGCCAATGATTTTCTGACTGGTCTTGGGACAACTTCCCATGCAATTTTCTTGACGATGAATTCATACTCCTCTACCATGGCGTCAACCCAAATTGGTTGCTGCAATGCTTCCTCAAAGGAAGATGGTTCTGTCATAATACACTTACTCATAAGAGCCATGTATCCAGTAAATATGTCGGGAGACTGTCTCTGTCTACACAGTGAATTAGGTGCTACTACATGCTCTGTTGCATCAAGTCTCAATTTATCAGCTTCTTTGGTGTGCCTTCTACCATTTCTGGTGGATGGCTCTGCATGACTATTTTCTGCCACTCCATGATCCTCCTCATGTGGTTGCTCCACATCTTGAGGTTCATCCTTAGGAACCAAGAGTTCATCCTCTATAGGCAAATCCAGCTCCCTCTCAAGGGACAATTGCATGGCTTTCTCCTCATCAAATTTTATATCCCGTCTCATAACAATCATCCTGCTATTTGGAAAATACACCCGATAGTTTTGGGGAGTATCAATGTACCCCACAAATATCCCAATCTCAGTTGTTGGTTCAAGCTTGTTCCTGGTATATTTGGTCACATGCACATAAATAGATGAGCCAAAAATCTTAAAATATGAAACATTAGCTTTCTTACAAGTAAAATCCTCCTCTGGTGGACTCATGCCAAGTATCTGATGAGGAAAATGTTTTTTCACAAATAATGTAGTGTTGCATGCCTCCGACCACAAATGCAATAGTAGGCCCTGATCATAGAACATCGCTCGTGCTGTGTCCAAAATTGTTATATTATTTATTTCTGTGACCCCATTCTATTGTGGGTTATGAGGTGCAATCAACTCTCTCCGAATTCATTCTTTGCTACAGAAGTTATTGAATTCATTGGAGATTTACTCACCATGATTGTCACTCCTAAGAGCCTTCACATGCTTCCCCGTGTATTTCTCCACCAGTGCTTTGAGCTCCAGAAATTTTGAGAAAGTATGATATTTCTTCTGCATGAAGTAGATCCAACACTTAGAAAAATCATCAACAAAGTTTACATAGTACTTATGCTTTTCTCTCGAAGCAGTAGAGAATGGTCCACACACGTCTGAGTGAACTCCCTCAAGGATTTCCAAGGCTTCGTTCTCCTCCTCATGAAAAGTGGCATTTGCATACATCCCCATAGTACATCCCTTGCATGTGTTTGACTGCGCAAGAGTACCCTTGGGAAGACCCGTATAAATCTATTGCATGAACTTCAAGGCTTCATGGTGTAGATGGCCCAATATCCTGTGCCATAACTCGCCCTCATCTCGGATCGCCACTTTGTCCACCTTACCCATTAATGCTACACAACCATCTACATCAAGTTTATAGATATTCTTCACATGAATCCAAATATTCTTGGATTTTCATGTTGCTTTGTGTTGAAGGAAAGCTTTTCCTTCACTGAAAACAACATCATAGCCTCTATCATCCAACATTACGATTGAAACTAAATTTTTCTTCAAGCCTGGTACATGCATTACATATTTTAATAAAAATGGTTTTCCTGACTGTCTCTGGAAGGTAAATATACCAATCCCAGTAGCATTTTACTACCTATCATCACCCATTTCAATATGCATCTGGAGGTCCTTCTCCTCCAAGCTATTGAAAATTTCTTTGTCTCTTGTCATGTGAAAGGACACACCACTATCCAAGTACCACACCGATCCCATTGCACTTGACACCATGCATGCAATGAGTGAGAAGTCAAGCTCAAATTACAAGGCCAAAGCCTCACCAACTGTAGATCATGAATCCATCTTGTTCTTCTTCTTTTGTGGACAATTAGTGGCATAATGTCCATGCTTGTGACAATGAAAAAAATCACTCTGGACATGTCGCGCTTCTTTCCATCTTTGCCGGAATCATATTTTGAATGAAATTTCTTTCCTTTCCCTTTCTTTGCCTTGGAATCTAAAGAGAAATATTCTTCATCATCATACTTAGATGAATATCCATCCCCGGTATTCCGCCTGAATCCTTCTTGCACCAAATCTGACCAAAGTCATTCCCAATATGGAAGCTTTTCCCTACCATTGACAGAGTTATGATAACTATGCCAACTCTTGGGAAGTCCTAGAAGATCTAGGCTCACCAATTCATCATCCATGACAGTAAATCCAATGCTCCCAAGTTCATCCCAACATTGGACAAACTTTGCTAAATATTTCGGCATAGTGTCGCCTTTCTCCATTTTGATTTTCTTGATCTTGTCCTTCAGTGCCAACTTTCTATGATCACTACTACTCTGAAATAGATCTTTCAAAGCTTTCCATATTGCATATGGTGTCACTTTTCCATGGAGAATTGAGACAATGTGGTCTCGTACTCCCTCCAATAAGATCCTCCTCGCCTTTGCAACCTTATTTTTCCAAGCATCAAGATTTGTAGCATCTGCTACAACTGGTTTTGGAATGTCATTGTTGATGAATTATTTCAACCCATTATCCTCTAGTACTGCCTCCATTTTATATTTCCATGCAATATAGTTATAGTTTCCCTCGAGTGCATACTCCAATCTCAAGCCATTGAAATCCATTTCGATCCTGATCCACCTGTCGCACCAAGAATACTTTTGCAAATTTGAATTCTATTCAGTCACAAACTCAGCTTCTCCTGCACTATAGTGATTTCCTGTGCTCTGATACCATGTAGAAATTATAAAAAAAATATGTATTTCATGTATTCAATCCAATCATCCAATATGTTAAATCAAGATATTGAATACTTCTACAAATCAATTGTGGAAAATAAACACAATCGCCAATCACAACAAGTAAAGAAAGAATCAAATCAAACCACAACACTGATAATTTCCCAAGGAAAGCTTATTGCTCAAAACCCCTCTATATTCTACTGTATATTCACCATGGAAACATGAAACAATTACAATGCACTATTATCACAAGAGTCTCCTGCACTCTGCTAATCATCTCACACTATCTCAGAAAAAATCGACCAACACTTAGCCAATTTCCTGCCTTTAAATAGGCTGCCTCACTTGTGCAATCCCTACTAAATGAAATTCCTATTGTTTAGGAATTTTAGCCTTCCTAAAGTGCACAAACATTGTGGGCAATCCAATGAATGTTTGGTTGCACATGGGAATCCTACTAATGATACAACTGATAATTATCATCCCTTTAACCTTTGTCTCAACTGAGTCTCCACTAGAACTAACATGCATGCAACTATTAATAGTAAATCATCAGTTGCATGGTAGATCACTGATTGTGAATTAAAAATGATTTAATTCACTTGATCTCTCACTAGTGCAACAAACAGTTACCACTAGTTCAACTGACTTTAACTCACCTAACTGAGTTAACTCGTTACTCATGCATTAAACTATTGCACTAACTGCAACTCGAATTCCATAACTAATAGAATCACTCTGCATGCCTCACCAACCACCCTCAACTTTAAATTCATGAGCTAACTGAGTTTATCACACTTAATTAAATTTTACAAGTGATCATGAGATAAGATTACAATTTATTGTCCAATTTAATTAAGGGAAAATTAAATTAGATACTGAACCAATTTAATTAATTAAATTGGCCATCACACTAATGTATCGCTAGGACCCATGGTCCCACACTAGTGTGTGTGGTATTTTCTTGTTGTATTTCAACACATGATAGTGTTATACCTAATCACCAAGTACAAAAGAAATAATTAAGTAAATTAGTATAAACACATAAAAATTAAAAAACAAAATATTGAAATTCAATTTTATATAATAAAACTTACCTGAACCTGAGAATAAATCCAAAACCCAATCTCTTTCATTCGAAAATAAATCTATTATATAGTTAATCAATGTCAGTGGTTTTTAATAAATGTTAACTATCTCTCATTTTTCATTTTTATCTTCATATGTTAGTTTTTTTACAACAACATCATGAAGAAGTACTTGACTATGACTCTTTCCATCTACTAGATTTAGACGAATATGCGTATAGCTATCATATTTTGTCCAACATTCAACATGAATGAACTCAAAATCACTTATAATTGGTTGATCTCAGTAACCAATAAGCTTTGACTTTTGTCTGTAACCTGAAATAGTAAAATTTCAATTAACTTGTACATAAATAATTTTTTTTTATACTTTAATCAAGCATACAATTTCAATTTCTTACCATGTAAGTTGTGTCGTTGAGTTTTATTTTCCCTTGAAGTTTGATAATAGCATTGCAAATTATATGTCTTAATGAAATGTCACAATCTCCAAAAAGATTATTTTTTTACTTGTTGAAATCCCATAACCAATTTTCCAAAATCCCCATAACTATAAGGCTCACTATCATATCCAATATTTGGGAAATTGAAACCATGAGTAATATATGTAATAACTAGGGAATACTTCCATTTAGGTATGAGTTTTGCAATATATTCACAATCACCCTGTATTATTTGATATTGGATAGTCTGGATTCCATTCCAAATGAAATTATTAAGAATAGGATCAAGTTCAACATTCTTAAGACGTTGCATTCTTATCCTTTCCAACTTAATTTTTTCAATAAAGGTTTTAAAATTATCTGGTCCTTTGTTTCCATCCTTCTTTGACAACTTTAATGAAATAAAAAAATACATGTATAAGTAATAAAATAAAAATAGTATACATATGAATAAAAATGAATATTTAAATCAATATACCTTTTTGAATGCAAAATACAAATCTTTTAGTGTTGATGTAGAACTTGAATCCGAGTAGTTGTGTATAACATCATCCCAAATCTCTTCATTTAACAATCCAACCATATGTTCTTGTATTTTGATATAAACCTTATGACTAAATAAATAAAGTAAAAAATTTAAATATAGTGACATGTATAACAAACACTACCAACAAAAATGTTGTATTTAAAAGAAAGTTATAATGTTGTATTCAAAATAAAGTTATAATCCAAAAATAAGTAAAAATAATTCCACAAACTTAATTTTGAAATTCCTCGCACATTTTGTCCAATGATAATTCACTTGAATTCACATGAGATAATATTGATTTGACAAGTTTGTCATCTTTCACTCGATGCATTTTTCTCCAAGGTGTAATAATCATCTGGAAGGTGCTTGATTTCAATACCTGTCTTACTACTGGTACATATTAAGGATTTGGACTTTTTAACCTTCTAGTTTTTATGGCAATGTTCTCCCACATGTCGAAAATATAATTAATCAATTCTCGTATCTCTCTAGTTCTAAAATAGAAAATGTTTTCCATACCTATGAATATATATAAATTTACTTTTCCACCTTTTGAATTGATTTTTTCCTCAATTTCATAACCTATTTCCATACAACATTCCTTCTGAAAGCTTAGACTAACCTTTGTCTTATCCCCACCACATTTTTGTTCAAATTCACCATGAATAAATCGGACCCTTTGGATGAATGTCATATACACTATATTCTTATTATATTTATTATAATCCCATGCAAATAACTTTTCTTTTGTACTTGTTAAATAGACATAAATGATACATTTCACTATTTAAAAAATCTAGTTATTGGGATATTCCTACATTAATTTTCTTATAGCCTTTGCAGAATGGTTCCCCTCAATTACATAATATTTGTATTCAAAACATATTCACCTATCAAATGCCTCTTTGTTGTGAACTTGAATTGGATCAACAAGAAGCATGTAATCAACCACATATGCATATGAATTGTACCTGATCATTGTTTTCAAGTTATGAACATGTAGGTAGTGTGACTTTCTAATTTGATATTTAGATTATCCTTCATTTGGCTTATAGAATTCATTGATATTAAGCTGAAATGTATGGGTGCCATCAATTAATTTTTTCTTCATCAACTGATTTTGAATGACATTTTTTGTTTGTTTTAATAATTCCATCCTCTAAATAAATACTTGGTGTTATGATTCCCATACTACCTTTTGAGCTTTCACCATGATATTCAATGTTGCCCGTGATTTTTTCAGAATGACAAACTTTTGATTTCTTCCACCTATTTTCTATCATATTTTATTTTAGATAAGAAATATCCTCATCGTCAACTAGAAGAGAGACATTCCCGAGATTTTTTTTTGTATTTTATGGATTTTATTTTTTTCAGCAGTAGTTCTAATCTCATTCTCAGTAATGGAAACATATTTTTCAGCTTCATCTTCCACATCTTCAAAAGTAACATGTCTAGATTTACTATATTGATCCACTATTGGAATTTTTTTCTAGTCCCCTATATGTACTCTTGTAGTTTCATGAAGTATTTGTTAGAAATTGTTGCAAGAAAGGCTAAATTTGACTTGTACCTTAGTCAATTTAGTAATTTGATTTTCCACATCAGCAGGATGACTTGGATTGTAGTCATCTTGTGTGACATGGCCTTGTCTACTATTTTACTCAGTAAGTTCGAGCTATAGGCTAGAAGTAGAGTTGTGGATGTAGTGATTGCTAAAATTTAGCAATCTAGTGCAACTGTTTTCATTTTGACTCAATTAACTGAGCTCAAGTACCTAGTTGAGTTAGTTGACGGTTATTTGAGTAGAAAAACTATTGTTAACTCAATGATATCTCAATTAAACTCAATAAGCTAAAAATCACCCAGACATGCATGTAATTCAAATGTGCTAGTTATATTGGAGGAAAAGGCACATTGTAATTATGAATTTTATATGTTATCACTCATAATTTTGTGAAACATTACTTGACATGTTCATACAATTTATTTATCAAAAGGATAAGGTCTCCTTAAGCCTTTCAAGTTGCTATAGGAAAATTTCATTTTTTTTACATATTTAACCTATCCTAAGGTTCAAGGCCACCTCCATTTAAGTCATGTCATGTCCCATCAGTCATCATATGTTGTTAGTTTTCATTCCCCAAGCATTTAAATTCAAAAAAGAGCCACTAGCGAGTTTTACAAATTTTCGTAGTGAATTCAGTGTTAAATAGGCAGAAAACACTACGAAAACACCTGATAATTTCATAACAAATATGAAGCATTTCTATGTTTTATGACTTTAAGAAGTCAACTTCAAGGGAGGTTTCGGGGCAAACAAAGAAGTATTTTAAGAAACTGAGAGAGGTTATTTTCAAGCACATATCAAGTAACAATAACCTCTTTCACTTTTCTCAAAGGTGCTACAAATTGGGAAATATAGGGATTTATTTCGGCCCTATTTTTAGAAAACAAAATTTTCCTGTTTTATACATGTTTTTCAAATGCAGATTCTGGATAGCTGGAGATGGTATTTTAAAAACCAAGAGAGGTTTTTCTTCAAAAAATTTGAATCTAAAAAATTTTCCTCTAGGTTTTCAAGATCTATTAATAATTTGGAAATATGATTTCATTTCTAAATTGTAAATTCTGCCTTTTTTAAGAGTTTTCATAGCGTGCTTCAAGCTTGAAGCCAGAAAAATGCTACGAAAAAAGCCTGTAGGTGTATTTTTACTTTTAAAGTTAGTTTTTGCATGATTCAAGGAGGGAGATCCATAGTGGTAAGGTGTTATTACATGATTGACATGTTGGAACAGCAAAGAAGTCAAGAAGATTGATGGAAAGCTCATTTTTCCTACGCTACTAAAACACACTACAAAATTTATGTACATGACTGTTTTAGTAGTCAACTTCAAGTTTTATTTCAGACCAAATGAAAAATTATTTTGGAACTCTGAAAGCTTTTTTTTCTTCAACACAGGTTCATATACAAAAACCTCTCTCAGTTTCTGCAAATCCATCAGGTTTTGGAAATTATACACCCATCTTTGAAGTCTATTTTTCAGAATTTTCACTAACCAGATTTGTGAAAAAACTGTAAAAATTTGACTTGGAGGAGGTCTAGCTCAGCATCCACGTGGCATAATGACACATCAGCACTGTAGTACACTGAAAAAATTATTTGGTTGTAGTTGATAAGGGTTATTAAATTTATTTGTTGAACTATTAATGAAATAAGAGTCCTTTTTGTATTCGAACTCTACAAAACAGAAATATCCCTTGGAAGTCTCCAAGTGATGGAATCATGTTTGAAATAGGTCTCTGAGGTGGGAATTCGAAGCTATAAAAGTGGCATATCATTTGTATGAGTCCTCATTCTATAAAGGAGATGGTTTTAGAGTTAGAAGGGGGTGGGGAGATGTTATGAAGGCACTACTCTTGTAATATTTGTCTATCAGTAATATAGAGTTGCAGCAGCTTATTTCAGACCTGTGATTCTTCTATGTGTTCTTATGTATGTTTCTTATATCAGCCTTGTACTTTCTCTCCAATTTTCTAGTTGTATTATCACTTGGAATTTATGATTACATGCTCCAACTTCCATTTATACACCTAATCTGTTGTTTTGTCATGTTTTATTAGTTTGCTTATGTATAATCACTTGGAATTCATGGTGAAATGCTCCAAATTCCTGTATGCATATAACTTGTTGTTCTATCCTTCATGTGTGGTTTTATAAGAACACAATTGCCTCAACTTCCATGAGATAGATTGTCTTGTGACTTAGTTTTCATATTGACTCCATAAGCCCAATGGTAGTAAACCTTATACATCTTTCACCTACATAAAAACACATTCAATCCAATTCAGAGTTAGCCATCTGATTCAATACCTAATTGAGCAAATCGTTAGATAAATTGAGAGAGCCCCCTCAGACTGGAGAGGCTAATTTCCAGTTGCAAGTGGTTTGAAAGAGTTACTCCAAGTTGATCATTGAAGCAGCCCAGCAGGACCCAATTTGGTGATAACATATAAGTTGAGTGTACAGGCTTGGCAGTTAAACAAGTGAATAATTCCTAGGTAATTGTACAATAAATAGGAGAAAACTCCTATTTTTTAGGATATAATTTCCTCCAGGGTGGCGGAAGGAAATATGAGCAAGTTGAGGTCTTGAATTGGCTATTTTTTGGCCAAAGTAGGACAATCAACATGAGAACAATTTTACAGTGTAATGGTTTCTTTTGGATTGAAGCAAGACATTGTAATGGTTTCTCATTCTCATCTGATTAATGCAAATCAACGGAGGGGTTTTTCCCATTTGGGTTACCCTGTAAATCATTGTTTTCTTATGGTGTTTTAATGGTTGCATATCATTGTATGTGTTTCTAAATTGTGATTTACATTCTGCATAATAGTAGAGGAAATTTTTAATCTCTTGATTTTAGTTCAATTTCATCAGTAGTATGCATTTTCTATTAATTTCTACATGGTATCAAATCAAAAATCACACTAGAAACTAGTCTGTTGAGCCTATCCTTCAGATATTTCGGTTTACAGATTCAATGAAATAATTTTCTTCCGCGTGGGAATATGTATTTCAATGGATTGAGTTTGGAGTATTCCCTTGAGGGAACCTCAAATTTCAGATCCTAAAAGGATAGGATATAGGTATTTATTGATGATAATGGTGTGTTGGAGTGCACCAAAACTATAATTCCAAAGCCAACAATATCATATGCACAATAGTTAGCCCAGTGGAAGAAGGATTACCACAAAAACTAGGAGGATCATCCTGGAGGGTGTGAGAGACCACATAGCCTCGAATTTACATGGAAAGGACACTCCCTTCTATATGTGTAAAACCCTCACTGAGTTATTCAAAAATGATAGTGATGCCAGGAAATTGGCATTGAGGGACAAGCTCATAAACATATGCATGCATAAATGAGAAACCATTCCACATTACCTCTCTAGGTTCAGTGTCAAGATGATCTTGGGGGAGAAAATATTCCCTCTTTAGAGCTAGTGATTTAGTGAGCTTAGCTCTCCTATGCCTTCCAAAATCTTGGCACAACTACTAGGACTTTGTAATTGGAAGGGAAAAATTACCAAAATAGGAGATACTTTGGCCTGATATTTTGCAGGAAGAAATTTGGAGGAACATTAGAGATGGAGTAACATCCAAATATAAGGAGGAAGAGAATTTTTCCTTGGTTGGGAAGGGTGAGAAAGGAAAGGGAAAGAAATCCCAAAGAAAACCAGAGACTAGCCATAACAATATAAAAGATAAGGACTTGAGTAAGATAAAAAAATTTCATTGCCATGAATTTAGGCACTATGAAACAAAATTTTCGTACAATAAGTATAATAGGAAGGCCTCAGGAAGAGTAGTAGGTGAATTACTTGCCTCGTAATTTCAATTATACTTCACCCTAATCACATGCATTACAAAAATTGTGATGGGGAGTGTGTGGTATCTAGATTTAGCTACCTTGTTTGATTTGACAAGATGGAAAGAATCCTTCAATAGCATAGAGGAGAAGGATCTCCAAATGCACATAGAACTTGGGGAAGACGATAGGTATAGTACCAAAGCATTTGGTATAGAACCTATTGATGACATGAGGTACAATACCAAAGGAATGGGTACCGTAAATTTTAAGAGGGAGTAAGGATCCCATCTTCATCTAAATATGTCATGTATGTAGGTGGGGTGAATAAGAACTTCATCTCTATAGTTGTATTGGAGGATCATGGATATTGTGTTGTTTTCAATAAGGGGAAATCCTTTCTAAGACATGTAGCTATTGGGAGGGTGAAACATATTAGATTTTTAGTGAAGAATCTCTACCTACTTGAGGTGGAACCTTGTGTTGCATTGAGTAACAAGGTAGGAGAATTGTAGACTCAGGATGTCAGAGAAATTTCATGCAGTCACATGGGACACTTACATCATGGGGCCTTGAAAATAATGCAACATATTACAACCAGTCTCCCAAAATGCACTCTTTAATAGCATGATGTCTGCAAGGGTTTCACATTGGGAAAATATGTCAAATCCACATTCTAGAGCAAGGGCAGTGGAGATGGAGAAAAATTGGAGCAAGTCCACTCTGATGTATGTGTACAATTTTCCACAACTTCTATTGAAAAACACAATTATTATGTGATTTTTGTTGATGAATTTTCTGTTGGGAAAAATACTGAGAGGGGGGGGTGAATCAGTATTTACTGCATACTCAAAACTTTTCACTTTTCATTCCTTAAAACCCATACGCTACTTTCCTTCAGTAAACTTGCGTATACACGCAGATTTCCTTCATGAAACTAGCATATACTCAGAGATATAATTATGTCATTAGTTCTTTGCTTATATCATTCCATCATTCATTCATCAGATGTTCTATAAACAGTAAACATGTGCAGTAAGAACAGAATAAGCCATCACACAAAGCATCACACATGAACACCAGGATTTTTAGGTGGAAACCCAAATCGGGAGAAAACCACCGCTGCAGTTGCTCAGCCTTCAATATTTATTATAGAGAAAACATCTTACAACATATGTGCTGGCGCAGACTTGACCAGCACGCAGGCACCCACCTGCGCTCGTTTACCAGCCTCTCCCGGAAGGGAGCTCCAACCCCCTGACTCGTTTACCAGCCTCTCCTGGAAGGGAGCTACGACCCCCCGATCTCGTTTACCAGCCTCACCTGGAAGGGAGCTACAACCCCCTGACTGAAGGCTACAACCCTCAGCACCACCTTGGACCACGTTTCATCAATTTTCACACTGGATCCAACAACTTCAATAGAACAACACTTGCAAGCCACGTTTCATCATATTTTCAGACTGGACCCTTTCCAAACTTTTAAGCACAAACATACAACCAAACTGATACAGACAACTCAGCACTGTAGAATACAGATAGCAGTAATACAGCAGAACAGATCAGATATTTCATACCCCTTGCTTCAGCGAACCCTAGTTTTCATACGCGCTTTACCTTTACCGATGTCGCGTGTATACCCGCTTCCGTCCACACAAACCAGCGTATACTTCAGTACAAATTTCATTGCGCATACGCGCTTTCTCTCCAGCGAAGACGCGTGTATACGCACTTCCTCTTCAGCGAACTAGCGTATAGATCTTCAGTCATTATAGAGCAACATATTTCTTCAGATCAGACATTTAGTTTAGATTTACCCTTTCACTTCAGACAGATGTTCGCCTCATCTCAGATCTAAGCCTTCCATAAACAGATCTAGCAGATACAAATATATTCCAGATCTAGATTCCCTTCTTCATCATTTCTTCATTGGAGCATCATGCATTCAGATCTATCATTCAACTATAACCCTTTCCATTCAGATATACTTCAGAGAGAAGTATTGATTCAAGTTCAGACATCTAGCTCCCACACACATGATTTGCACAATGAATTTCTTCTCCTTATATAGGTTTATCCTTTTTCAATACCACGGGCCTTCAATACCACGAGCCTTCAATACCACAGGCCAAAGCAATACCACGGGCCAAAGCAATACCATGATCCTTCAATACCATGGGCCCCTATTTTGCACTTTTTTGAGCGCTTTTTTCCCATACGCGACTTGGAATGTTCTTTTCCGCGTGCATACGCGACTTACCTTAGGCAAATACGCGTATTCTTAGAGACATACTCTTTTCATCATACTTTGAGCACATTCTAAATTCCTTTCTTCATTGCTTACTGTAGATACATCAGATTTACTTCAACAAGAACATAGTCTATCAGGCACAACTTCATTAAGTAAGTTGCCATCATCTTCATCAAGTGGGTTGCCATTCAATGACAACACTCAGCATCATATTGCTAACTAAAATCATTTCACATCAGATTTACATCATTTACCAAGTCCATCAAGTCAAGAATAACTTCATCAGGTGGATTGCCATCAAGGACAACACATGTCAACAGTCGCATGTCTTCATCTTCATTCAGTGGGTTGCCATCAAGGACAACACTCTGCATCATATTTCCAACAATCTTCCCCTTTGGACTTGATGGCAACCACGATGGTGTTTGGTTACCACAACAGATAAGTACATTGACACCATGTCACTCTCCCAATTCTTTGACACCATTATCTGCATTCAAACACCATGTCACTCTCCCCCTTTGACATCAAGGGCAATGGGCGGATCAAAACCAACATACTCACCCCCTTTTATCCTCATGTAGAGGAAGAGTTCTGCATATCTGATGTATACTGAAGTGACCAAGCTCCCCCTGAATTCATGCTGAATCTTCAAACATATTTTCCAATGAAGTACATGACTCTATGAATTTCCTATCACCAATGACTCATACTTACATCAAATATCCAACCAAGTGGATTTACATATGAGACTCAACTACCCAACCAAGTGGGTTTACAAATTTGACTCAGCTACCCAACCAAGTGGGTTTACAAAATTTGACAAGTCCTTTACATGACTGAAATTTACAATTTTACATCATGGGTCTCAACATGACCTTTTCATCAAAATACAAATATGACTTTTCATAACCAACACCTAGAAAGTCCTCAAGAAAGAGAACATTTTTCAGAATCAACATAATGCCAACAATGCATTATACTTAGCAACGCTAATGCTCCCCCTGAATCTGTGCATCCAAGCATCCTTTTCATATGACTAAGGCTCCCCCTTAGTTTGTGCATCCTGAACACTTTCACCAACAAATCATCAAGGCATCTTCATCAAAACATTAGAAACAAAATTATGAGAACTGGAACACCACCAGAGATACCAAACAGTATCAGAGATACCAAACAGCACTGCAGCTGTGCTGAAGAGAGCTGAACCAACCAAAAATTGCCAGCAACCAAACATACGCGGTTTTCTGTGCAGGAACTCGCGTACATACGCGACTGTGTTTCAGTAAACCCACGTATCCCAAGCCATCTTCTAAAATTTATGCAGATTTGTTCTTTTGACTGGCAGAGACCACTCCCAGCTTTCCCGTCTTGTGATACTCGAACGTCTCGGCGTGGGCTCGTAAAGATAATAGGTGGGACTCCACCCTCAACTCCCCTCGACCCCTTTTCGACTTCATAAACATCCGTATTTCACCTCCCTGCATCGACCTACCCCACCTACCACTTCATCCGCACCATCCAACTCATCCACCACCGTATCGCACTCCAATAATTCGTGACCCAATCAATGGGGACCATGGGACCAAGGCTTAATCAAGTACAAAGCAGTTGATACCACTTGTTACACAGAATTTGTCACCGTCCTACCATTCCCCCTACCATTCCCATCCCGCACAATGGAGGACCCATTTCGTGACCTGTGAACATTGTCATGCCTTGAAAATATCATCAATGCATCCCTCTAGGCATGAGCTTTATTTTCCCTTGAGACATCTCCTTGCAAAAATCATGAAAAACATCCCTTTTAGCATTGGCGCGGGCAGGAAGTTCAGTGCTCGCGCCAATAGGGAAAATCCTGCAAAGAGGTCGCGCCACCTGGCGCTCTGTCATAGAGCAGAAGTTGCGCCACCCATTTTAGGGATTGTTTTTTAAATAAGGATGGCGGAAGTTGAGTTCCAACAAACTCACAAACCATTGCCTATCTTGAGTTGGGAGGTTTGGCTGCGGGAGTTCTATGGAGGGGAAGTGGTTTTGCCACCTCTCATGGAACCTTCCTTGATGATAGGGCCAATCCCACATAATAGGGATCCCAACTCCCTCCTTCCCCATCTATAAAAGCTTGCCTATTGCCATTGCAAGCTAGTCTTGAAGTGCCTAAGCTTTGAATCTCCAAACTCCCAAGAGCCTTTGTGCTGTAAGAGCCCTCTTTCTTCCCTTAAGGCCAACTCAAGTAAGGAGACCATTGTCACGAGACTCGGGAGAGGTTTTCCCTTTCTCAAGTAGCTTTGCGAGACGTGGACGACGGGAGATCTGCCTTCGAAGGAGGCTACGATTACGAACTTGGTTGTAACCTCTATTCGTTTATTATTTAATAGATGATTATGATTATGGTTCCACTCCGTTTTCCATCATGTTAATGTGAGTAACGTCCTTTCTGACTGATGTTTAGTTACGTATGCTGGTTTCTATGCTTGTATCCGTTCGTTTCTTCCATGTGCAGGTGTTCATCTGCGGAGATCATGGAGGGATTGTGATCTGCCAGGGCTGAAGAACGGGGACGCTTCTTCTTCAGATTATAGCGTTGGAATCTAGGTAGACTTCTATTCCTAGTCTTTCCATTCATAACTAGGAGCTTGTGTCATAACATTGTTTGATTGTTGCTAGACCCCTGCTGGGCTAGTAGGGATCGCCTCTGTCCGTAGAGGGGATTTACCTCCTCAACAATTTGGCGACTCCACCTGGGATAGTCCAGCTCTTGTCTCGTTTATGTTGTTTCGCTTTGATTGTTTTTCCTTTCTTGATGAACCTTCTGGGTTGGATTCTTTCATTGTTTTAGCTTCTTGGCTTGCTTAGCTTGCATTGGTCTGCTTCTGGAGTAGCTTGTTTTTAATTTTTGCTGAGAAACTCGACTGGCGCAGTTTTTAACCCGACAGTCGCGCCAATTGGCGCACGTTGCCTTTGTCTAGCCCGCGCCAATTGACTTCTGGCACCAGTTTCACACTTACAGTCGTGCCACCCCTGTGAGTTTTTTGAGTTTCTTCATTTTTGAGCTCTTTGGATTTGATCAGTGTTTTTCTTCTTGATTTTCCGACTGCCTGAGTATGTTGGAGTCCTGTTTGGCTAGAAATTCACCTCTGTCCTTTGGTTGTTTGCTTCTATCTACCGATTTCACTTTTTAAGCCCTAGGGCATCTAGTGGCTTAGTGTATCGAGCCCTCCTTGGGAGTTTGGTGTTTTTGATTTTCCTGTCATCTATCTGATTGATTCTCCACATTCTCTAAGTAGTTGTTCATTGTTTTATTACGAATTTTGGGTGATTGTTCATTTCTTCATTCGAAACTCGTTTGGTCTTGCTTTGGACCTAGATCACACGGTCCATTGGAAGCTTTTGTGTCTTTTCTTTGCTTTTGAGAGACTTCGGGGTCAATTTGGGGATCTGATTGCTTTGGTATCATGAGTGAATTTTGTTTTGTTTCGCTTCTCTTGAATATCGTTTCTCAAATTGATCCTTTTGTTTTCAGTGCACATTAGCTATTAAACATTGGAAATCAAAAAAAAAATCTCTTTTGCTTTTGTTAATTAGTGCAAATTGTGATCTTTTCCATATCGCTAGTGATTAGTGTTTTGAATGAAAAGTTTTCAATTGCATTAGCGGTAGCCACCT
>JAXQQM020078335.1:0-35000 GCA_034641835.2 Pinus albicaulis
TGTCGCCTACAGATGATGAGGGGCATCTGGTGTTACAGCCGGAGGCTATTATCGACACTAGGGAGAGACAACTGCGTAGCAGGAAGATCAGAGAGTTCTTGGTGAGATGGAAGAACTTGCCGGATGAGGATGCCACTTGGGAGGATGAGAGGATCTTACAGCATCCATCACTTCAGTTGCTTGAGGACAAGCAACGTTTTGCCGGGGGAGACTGTAATATTCCAAATTAGCATTGCTAATTGGAATATTTCATTTTTTGTTTAATTTTGCCGCTTTAGCTAGAAATAATAAATAAAGTGAGAAATAAGAGGGGTCACCTCACTTTATAAAATAAAGTGCTTTTCCTAGTTGATTGACGTTATAACTTAAAGAGGGGGCCTTGGGGGTCCACATGAGTATGAGGGGAGGCCTCACGCTGACCCAAGGTTAACTGCGCAGGCCAAGGAGAGTGAAGGACGCAATCAAGGTTTTGGAGGGAGTTTAGCACTATAAAAGGTGGGGTTCTCACCTCATTTTGGGCATTGATGATTTGATATTGATATTGAGAGCTAGACTTCTGTCTACTTCAGCACGCCGGTTGTTTAGTCGGTCTGCAGCACTGTTTAGTGCAAACCGAGTGTCTCCGGTCGGAGATCTCACCCTGAGCCTCGGGGGACTTCGAGTGCCCGTCGGCAAGGTTTCTTTTCCTTCCGCTTCTCGCGTGATTGGTGAGCTTCGGTGGAGATTTGCAGAGGGAGTTACCCCCTCTTTTGAGATCGCGCTGGTGCTAGGGGCAGAGGGACGGCATCCAAGGAGAGGACGGTATCTCGGATAGGAGGACGAGAACCAAATGGGAGGACCAGACCGCATCCAGACAGAGAGTGACGCATCCGGATAGGGAGGACGCATCCACAGATTCAGTCAGGGGAGACCCAGCATCCGCAGAGAGAGGACGCGTATCCGGATAGGGGACGCAGACCCGCCCAGGGAGGACGAGATCCGATGAGAGCAGTATGGTTGTGTGGGATTTGCAGTGTTTTTCGGCATTTCGCCCTCGAGGAGTTTGGTTTCACATCCCGGAGGATTTGTGGTTAGATTCGCCCCGGCCAACGTTTTCTTTGGCTTCGCGCCGTCGATCGGTAGACAACGTTTTCACCGGAGACAGCATCTTCGGAGGAGCGTATCCGCCGCCCATTTCGGGTTTCTAACTGGAGGATTGAGACTGCCCACCTTCCGTCACCATTCCATTGTGATCGGGGCCTTGAAGGTGGCATCACGCAACAGCTTCCCCATAGAGGGCTTTTCCGCCCGACTTGAATTGTCTCATCGTGCAGCCATTCTTTATTCTGAGAGGGTCTCCACTTGCCTAGGGCAAGGATAGGTGCACTCATTCTGATTATCTTGTACCCCTATATATGTATTCTCAGATTAATAAAATGGCTTAGTGTTCTGGCATTTTATGTGTACTTGTTCCATGATTCTGGTTCCGGCATTTTGTTTTATATATCTGTCTGGCATATTTCTGTGTATTACTGGTTATTTCCCGTTGGGGATATTACATGCTCTTACTGTTTTTAGCTTGGGGAGATGCTCACATTTAATCATATGGTGAAAGTGTGAACAAATCCAACAATAGGTACGCGTGATCTTCTCTTGGTTAGAGAGAAGTCTCCATGTCAGAGAAGAGACTGTGCGAAAAATGTTTGCAAGGGGCTTCATTTTTCTGCACTAATTGACCCGGTGGTCATTCATGTCGCATAGTCCGCATGCTATCCTAGGTTTGGCCTGGGTCATGCTTGATTGGTGTGTCGTCCTAGTTTGTCCATTAAGCCCGTGTGGGTGTGGGGTTGCTGGCCTAGAGGTGATGTACTTTCTAAATCGTCTGAGCTCATCGTCTCGTTTCTTCTCTATTGTATGAACCATATTGATGAGGGGAAATAATCGTGGTATATAAGTACAAAACTGTCCGCAATGATTTCCCTGACATACTAGGCAGAATAGCCTAGATATGGGGGTCCTGTCATGTTGAGTTTGTGGTCTGGTGGGGTACCAACATCGTAACGCTGCTAAATCAAGGCAGATGGCGACCACATGATTGGGCGTTTTTCATAACGCACATATTGGTCTTCTCTGTAGACAACGATTGGGGGTAACTAGGGGTTCCCGAATTGGTCACTTCTCAGCTGAAAAGAATAGGATGGATCTGCACATCACATCCTCTTGGGTTGTTGAATTTTTCATGGATTCCGAGTCTGTGCCATCTTCTTGGGAGAGACGGACTATGGTTGATCACATACAGGCTAGTGTTGCACGAAATCTCAGTATGTGGTGAAAACGACGTACTGGGTGGTCGTCACCGCATATCTGACATGAACACTAGATGTCCATGTTGGTGCAATATACTCTATGGAATAGGCACCACTGTTGGAAAATTTCCAAAGCTGGGCAATCAATGACGAAATGATCAATCTCATCACAAATTATGCACCTTTCGATTAGGGGAGGGGGTTTGGCGGGGAGCCTCTCAGGTGATCTTCGTTCTTCCTGTAGGTAAAGGATGATATGAGGTTCATCTCCAGTAGACTGGGTGGAGGGATCCTCTTGGTAGGATCGCTCGATGGCATGTAAGGCATCCCTTTATCGCGAGATCTCTGGGCAATGATGGGTATAGTGCCCATAATTGTTGCAAATAGCGCATGCGTGATTGGTACGCAATGCGTTGCCTTTACGTTTAGTGGCAGGTTCCTTTGTACAGGAACGTGGCATTGCGATGTCTGCCTCGGAGCCAAGGAGTGGTTTTAATTCATCCAGCTCTAGTCAGATATGGGTAGGGTGCCCTATGACGTCGCATATGGCGCAGACTGGTGAGTCCCGTTGTATGGTGGGAGTTTCCAGCTTCTTTCCTCTCTTCTCAGTTTTCTTAGCTGTAATCATCGGTTTTGCAATGGGAATTTCCTTTGCAGGGATGCTTTCGACCGTTTCTTAAACGGGTGGGGCCTCCTCAGGAGTGAGGGGCTTTAACCCTATGGTAGTGATGTGTGTGGCTCTTGTCTCTGTAGGGGAAATGAGGTACCAAGCCGGTATTGCAAACGATATGTTTGGTAACACCACTGTTGCCAAAACCTGCTAGGAGACGAAACCAGTTGGGGGGTAGAGGAAAGGGGTTTGGGAAGCGGCATAGGCTAGACAGGCTGCCGTGGCCGAGGACTCGGTGTCATTACTGCTTGTGTTCATGTCTTGACTAGCTTTGGTGCTTGATGTGGACATCATGCACACCGGATCCCTTGTGACATCAGGTGATGACTCAAGGATAATGAGAGGATCTTCTAGGAATGATCCTGGGACGGACGACGGTTTAAAATGGTCAGGGCCATATTCTTGGTACCGTGAAAGCGTATTTGAGGATGTATCTACATAGGGTAGAATTACATCGGTGTTGGTTAGGGGTCATTTCTCGCTATGCATCAATTTGTCGACTATAATGGTGCGGTCCTCGTGGGGGAACATCATAATGCAGAAGACAGAGGAGGATATGGCTGACATGGCATACATATAACTCCGACCAAGGAGTATATTACAGTCCAAGTGGGCATCCAAGACTTCAATGTCTATATGGACCGTCTTTTCGGCTAAGCAGACTGGGACGTTTTGGTAGAGACCAACAGGGGTGAAGGAAGACCATTGTATGCTCTAAGCGTGATGACTGATGGTTTCAGTTCGGGAGACCCTAACTTCTGCCAAACATTTTTTGACATGATGCATGTGGATGCACCCTCGTCAATGACACATTGGTGAATGGTGATATTCTGGACTGACATTGGTATCTAAAAGGCGACCATCGAAGGAAGCTTGGGGTGGCTTTGTCTAAATCAAAAGCCATTAGGCACGTATCGGCAGGGTCGATAGTGCCTAACACAGAAAGAAAGGCTTTCTATTGTTTTGGGCATGACTGCAATACTTCCAAAGCTGACATATTAGCGGGAGATTGGGATAGATCATCGACAATGCTATAATTATGGACCGCTTTGGAGTAGTTTCTTGCTTGCCTATTTGGTCCCTTATCCATTTTGGGCAATGGTTCAATAGGCATATTTGAAATGGTCAAAGGTGCAATCGGTGCACTATTACTAGCCCTTGACGTGTTGGTGTCTGGCGGGGTTTCGTAATTGCGATTCCATGTTTGAAAAAACATTTCTTCGCCAGTCATGTAGATTTCGTGGCTATTTTTTCTGGAGTCATCTGGGTTTTTTTGGTGAGTGCTAACCATTCCTTGATGGGGGAAAGGTTATTGCATCACAACTGTTTGCTGGGAAGATCCTCCTTGTCCTCGGTTACTCTGCAGCGTCTTCAGCTCAGGGAGATTGGGACAATGGTGAGTATAATGGCCGTACTCACTACAGGTTGAACAAGAGTGGTTTTTTCTAAGAGGTGGCCTTTTGCTCTGCCGTTGGGAATTTCTTGACTCCTGGTTCTGATTTCGGTTGGAGTTTCCTCCAGCCTGCAATTGTGGCGGGAGTTGCTGGTTATTGCCCCCCTGTCCAAGATTCCCTTTGTGCTTGTTTTTTCCCCTTTTCTTAACCACATTAGGAGGGTAGTTCTCATAATTATATGATTGGTGTGATTGGTTTTGGGACAGTTGCACAAAGTTTACCTGTGCATTATTTTGCATAGGCGGGCCTTGTGCTGGGGACTGAGCATAACGCGGTCCCTGGTTTGCACTTGGCTATTGGGGGGGAGCTCTTTCGTTAGTATGTCTTTCTACGTATTGGGTCCCCTGAGTCGGAGGATGTTGAGATTCAACAAGATGATGAGCTTAGTGAAAAGTGTCGCCTTCACTAAGTGGGCCCGCAGACTATTTTTGGTGCAAGTCTATTTTTAGACATGGTGATCATATTTCAGAAGTTGCAGGATGATATTTGTGGATGGTTGATCAAGTTGGAAAAATAGATGAAATTATATTTTTAGAATATTGGGCGAAGTCTATTTATAGATCATCGTTCTAAAAATAGATGCATGTCGATTATTATTAGCTCTTAATAATAATCAGATACTAAACAATAACTTATTCTCTCGGAGCACTTTGTTTTAGTGCACAGATGTGGTAGATCAGTGGACTGAGGGAATTATGCAATTCCCAAGGGTTTATTGGAGTTCATGCATGGAGGATTTAGTTAGAACTCAAGTGGCAGAGTTATGACAGAGTTGGAAGAGTAGTTTATGGAGTTGTATTTAGTTTAACTCAGTTAGACTCAGTTGAGCTAGTTGTGTCTAGTCTAACTGAATGATACACTAGTGAGAGTGGAGTGAATTAATTAGTTAATTAATTCACAAATAATAACTCATTAATCAACTGAACAATACAGCAGTTAACTAAAAGGTATGGCAGCTCTGTGTTGTGGAGACCCACAGTTGGAGAGATAGGCAGTGGAAAGATGACTATCTCATAGACTATAGTGATGCATTGATTGCATCACACACACATTGGAGTTGCCAATGAGGATTGTGCAACAGCAAGAGTAATTAACTATCCAGAGCTATTCTTCACAGGATTGCACAAAGGAGGCAAAGAAAAGTAGACGGCATGGATTTGCAAGATTGTTCCTGATTAGTGTATGACGATTGTACTGTACTGAGAGCTTGATAAGCTTTGTATGAGGATTGTCATATGATTCCATGATACATAATATATAGTTGGGGTTTTCAGCTTTAGGCTTTCCTGATTAAAAACAACTGTGTTATGTGCGATTGATTTTATTTATGCTTCACATGTGTGTGCAATTAATTTTCTGCAATAGATTAACAGTGGAATGATTCTGCATCTTGCAAGAAGTTAAATATTGTGAGATTAGGGGAATCTAGGACATATTCATGCTTAATGTATATAATTTACACATGGTATCAGAGCATTGTTAATTGAAATTGCAATTTTTAAGTGAGTCTGTGCTAGTGGACAATTCGAATTTGCTACAGAAGATTCTTGGTGCAGAATTTTAGGATACATTGAAATGGCCTTCAATGGGCTGCGATTGGAGTATGCCCTTGATGGGAGCTCGAATTACATAGCCTGGAAGGACAGGATGGAGGCGGTGCTGGAGGATAATGGGCTAAAGGAGTTCATCGATAGCGATGCTCCTAAGCCGGGATCTGGCGATGCTGCATTACTTGACACATGGAAAAAGAGGACAGAAAAGACAAGAATAATTCTGTTGGAAGGTGTGAAGGACCATATTGTGTCCAGCCTTCACGGGAAATCCACTCCATTCTTAATACGGAAGGCTTTGACAGACTTGTTCCAAAGCAGAAGTAACCAGAGGAAGTTGGTGCTTAAAGACAAGCTCAGAAAAATAAAAATGGAGAAGGGCGACAGTATTCCAAAATATCTCACGAAGTTTGTCCACTGCAAGGATGAACTGGGAAGTGTGGGGGTTACTGTTGATGAAGAAGACTTGGTGAGCTTGGCTCTCCTTGGGCTTCCGAAGAGTTGGCATAGCTACGAAGACTTTGTCAATGGATGGGAGAAACTGCCAGGATGGGAGCGACTTTGGTCAGATCTTGTGTAGGAGGAGATAAGGTGGGGTACCAGGGATGGATCTTCATCGAAGAATGAAGATGAAGAGAATTGCGTTTTGGCTGCCAAAGCAAGGAAAGGGAAAGGGAATAAATTTCCTTCAAAATCTGAAGCTAAAGGCAGAAGCAAGATTTGTCCAAAGTGAAGTGTTTTCACTGTCACAAACATGGGCATTTCGTCACTAACTGTCCATAGAAGAAGAAGAAGAAGAAGGCTGTTGGAGCTATAGCTGGAGAGGCCTTAGCCTTGCAATTTGAACTTGATTTCTCTTTGATCACATGCTTGGTTTCAAGCTGTATGGGATCAGTGTGGTATCTTGATAGTGGTGTGTCTTTCCATATGACGGGAGACAAGGAGTTGTTTAGTGACTTGGAGGAGAAGAACCTCCAGATGCATATAGAGATGGGCGATGATGGTCAGTACAGTGCAACTAGCATTGGGACCATTACCTTTGAGAGGGAGTCCGGTAATCCATTCTTGTTGAAGAATTTCATGCATGTTCCAGGTCTGAAGAACAACTTGGTCTCGGTCGCAATGCTGGAAGACAAAGGTTATGATGTTGTTTTCAGTGAGGGAAAAGCCTTCCTTCGACATAAAACAACGGGTCAAACCAAGAAGATAGGGGTTTGAATTAAGAATCTCTACAAGCTGGAGGTAGATGGCTGCGCTGCAATGGTGGGCAAAGCAGAAGAAGTGGTGAGCCGGGATGAGGGCGAATTATGGCACAGGAGATTGGGCCATCTTCACCATGGCGCTTTGAAGATTTTGCAGCAGATTTCTACTGAACTTCCCAAGGGTACTCTTGTGCAGTCAGATTAGTGCAAGGGATGTACTATGGATAAGTTTGTGAAGACCACCTTTCACTCTTTAATTAAATGACTCGACCTGCATCTGAACGTGTTTAAGGGTGTTCACTAAACGACTCGTAATCTAAATGGGTTTGGGCAGGCACCCTCAAACAAAATGACACAGCGTGCTTGACCGAACGAAGGCACAAGGGAGCAAACGGAAAATGGGCCGCACGAACATGCACAAGGCACCCGTGCAGTCACAACTTAGCAAATTTGATATGACCGCCCTCAAACGAAACGCCCGACCCGAGCGCGTTTGGGCGAGCGACCTAACACGACGCGACATGGCGCGCACAACCGAACGAAGGCACAAGGGAGCAAATGGAAAACAGGTCGCACGAATGTTCACAGGGCACCTGTGTGGTCACAACTTAGCAAATTTGATACGGGCACCCTCAACCGAAACGACCCAACCCAAATGTGTTTGGGCGGGTGCCCTCAACTGAAACGACTCGACCTGAATGCATTTGGGCGGGTGCCCTCAACCAAATTGACCTGACCCGAACAGGTTTGGGCAGGTGCCCTCAAACAAAACGACACGGTGCACTCGACCGAACGAAGGCAAAAGAGAGAAAATGACAAATGGGCCGCACGAACGTGTACAAGGCATCCGTGCGGTCACAACTTAGAAAATTTGATACGACCGCCCTCAAACAAAATGACCCGACCCGAGCGCATTTAGGCAGGTGCCCTCACACAGCGCGATACGGTGCGTGCAACTAAATGAAGGCACATGGGAGCAAACGACAAATGGGTCGCACGAACGTGTAAAAGGCACCCATGCGGTCACAACTTAGCAAATTTGATACAGTTGCCCTCAAACGAAACGACCCGACCCGACTCAAACGTGTTTGGGCGGGCGCTCGACCGAATGAAGGCACAAGGGAGAAAACGACGAACGGGCCGCACGAACGGGAAAGCTCAGGAAGAAAGAATTCTTCAGGGCCTCCACCTAGCACCTAGCATGGTCTCCCCAGCTTCTTGGAAAGTTATCCCTAGCATAGGGGACACCATCAAGATTTTCAAACCTCCTCTAGAAGGATTCATCAAACTCAGCTTTTATGGAGCCTCGAAAGGCAATATGGGGCACGCAGGGGTTGGAAGGATTTTTCGAGATCATCATGGCACAACAAGATTCATATATGATGACTCCTGTGGCTTTGCCATCAACAATGAGGCATAATTCATAGGAGTGCACCAAGGTCTCCTCTTGGTCATCAGGCTAGGATACAGAAAGCTAGTAATCGAAGGAGACTCTTAGTTGGTTACGAACACTCTCAAAAAACTTAATCAAGGAACGAAGTGGGGCAAACTAAGCCAAAGATGGCATACTTCTTCACATGTGTAGGGATTGGAGGATACAAACAAGAAATTTGATTATATCATTATCACCCATGTAAGGAGGGAAGGAAACAGAGCAGTTGACCTCCTGGAACATTGTGGTTGCACTCACCTGAATGAACCTATTGAATCAAGCATGCCTCCTAATTTCGGGGAGGAACAATGGATCAAGCTGCAGAGCATCAAAGAGCAGGACAGGTCAGAGGGCAGAGCTCACCCATAGTTCTCGGACTCAGCTCCCTGATCGGGGTGTAATGAAGAAGATCAACCTTCCCATCAGTGTTTATGGTAATGTCCCTGGGGTTGAAGCCAACCACCTTCCACATGAGTTGCAAGGGTGCCAAGCTGTACTGTCGCATGCAGCACGAGGTGAGGTAGCGGGACAGAGGCCCACTCATGGAGCTTAAAACAGGGTGGAGGAAGGCGTGGGGGTTTTTTTATGATGAAAGACTTTGGTTCAGGCGCGACAGTGGCATAACAAACCTCCATTGCAGTTCCACCACGATGAAACTCAGGTATGTGCTTGGTTTCCTCTCCCTTGTTCATGCCATGTTTATGTTTTATGATTTGGGCCGGTCTCTATGGGAGCCTAAGGTGATTAAGCTGGACTGGTATAGTCTTCTGCTGGGTAGGGGAGAGCAGAACCATTACGAATTTAGTTGGGGGAAGGTTGGGGTTCTTTTGGCTCTCTGCTTCTGTGTCAAAGTAGGAATTGGGCATGGCCTCAACTTGCACCCGAGTGTGAGTTTGTCAGGTAAGGGATGCCAACAATATGGAATGGTGAGGGGTCGGGAAATCCTGCCAGGGTATAGAGTCAAGGAGTAGTCATGGGTTGTGTTTAGTTTAAAGGCTTTGCTGGTTTATACCACCTTGAGCTACTTGGGCTGAGTGCACATGAGGAATGGGAGAGGGAATTCCACCTAGGCCCGAGCAATGGGCAGCGATGCCTCCTTTGTCAATTTCGAGGGTGGGAGGTATGACGAGAGAGAGGACACCAGAAGGGAGGTTAGGATATTGAAGGAAGGCATGAGCTCTTTGGGTTATGGGGATAATTTATGGGGTGTGTGCAACCGTTAGGGACAGGGGGTGGAAAAAATTAAGCAGGGTATGAGGGCAATGGGTCCGTAGAGGGACAAGAAGAGGAGAAGTCCTAGGAAGAGGCCCCTGGGTCACCTTTATTCTGATAACTGGGATGCATGGACCTTTTATCGTTTTCATTATATGGAATTATGCCTTTGTTTGATTGTGTGGACAGGTCACCTACCCAGAAACCTAGTCAAATATTGTGGGATGACATGCTCCAAGATTCCTGCAGCTCGCGACCATTCCAAGAGCCCTGCAGCTTGAGGCCGTGGCTGGAAAGATAAAGGGAAGGTGGTAGAAGCCCAACCCAGCTCACCCCTGAGCAAGCCGAGAGGAAGGAGGCCTGCAATCGATGTGATCCAAGAGGTAACGAAAGCATACCACGAGAACACATCAGAGGAAATTCAAAAGCTCATTGAAAAATGGGAAACTGACATAAATAGACATGCAGAGACAAAGATGGATACTAAGGACTGGAGAGGTTTAATACCAGATTTGGGACAAACAAGGGGCAGACTAACATAATTCAAGCAGACACTGTATCTTTATTGGTCGATGAAGAGCATCCTTGGCAAAGCCTTGGAGCAGATCTGTATAAGCCTAGTGAGATTAGCCCAAGACTTCCCACACTACAAGAGCGAGTTTGATAAGACCAAGTTCCAGCTGAGGAAACATGATGGGTGCCTCGAGCGTATTGACTACCACCTCTCATGTATTTCCAACCCTTTTGAGCAGGCTGGTACCTCGGTTCAAGATCCGACACCAATGGAGTCAGCCTCGGTTCTTGACGAGGTTGAGTAGTTCATGACTATTTTAATTTGCCTTTTTGCTCAATGTTTATATGTGGCTAACATTTAAATTTCAAGGATCTAATAAATATGTTAGTCAATCTGTGAGAAACTGTATATTATATGTGTGAGTATCCAGGCTTTGTTTGTTTGGTATGACAGACTCAAAACCTTATTTTTTTGGATGGCATACCATGCCATCAGGTGGCCAATACACTGGGTTCCTCACTCAAGATAGGTTGAGACCACCAAACTGGTAAATCTAGTTGTTTTTTGTTTATAAAATGAATGAAAAAGGAGTCCTACCAAGCTTACAAAAAAAATGCTATAAAATGTATAAAATTAATAACAATAAAAAATTCTAAAATTACATACATACATATATATATGTAATGAAATAATAAAAAATATACTAAGTATAATATAAAAATGCAAACCATACGATACCATATGCAATACTATTGGATTCTCAATGCCATGAGCCCATAAAACACTATCATTAAGTTGAAGAAAAATTTAATGGCACATGTACATATTATAGCTCTATCAAGCTATGTGTCTCCTTCAAGCTCCATAGCACGATGGAGCTATGTAGTTTAATTCAGGGTTTTATTTAGTCCTATATGGACCTTTTAAAAGCTTTGATGGAGGGCTTAAAAAATACCCTCACACAGATACATTTTCAACCTTTGGAATAGAAGTTTTTCCAAAAAAGAGTAACCCAACTCCATCGAATTCACCCTTATTTTATTTTGAAATTACAATAATATAAAAATATTTATCTTAATTGGCTTATTCATAAAATAAATAATTATGTAATATGGTTTTGTGTATTTATTTTCTCATGAGAATAATATAAAAAGTAAATAATTGAAATAAAATATTTAGAAAACAATTACTTTGAATTTGTTGTATTTATGGTTCAAAATGAGAATAATATAAAAAGTAAATAATTGAAATAAAATATTTAGAAAACAATTACTTTGAATTTTGGTTTTACATGTAAACATGACAAACAAATAAATATTATAAAATAAATATTTGTGAGTTTAGTTCTAATTTATATATTCATAATATAAATATTTGTAATTTTTTTATAGTTATGGTGACAATTCACATTAATAAATCCACTTGTACATGTCAACATGGCAAACACAAAGTTAACTACCCTACTTTATAGAACTTGACAATATAGCGTACACCACTTCTTTAAATATATGGTGATATACTCCACATCCAATAAGACCAATAAAAAATTATTTCACTTTAACACCACATAGTAAGAATGGCACTAAATTGTCCATCAAATATGGTGATTATATACTTCATTTTTAATATGATACATAAACATTTACACCACATTAACACCACATAACGTAAGTGGTGCTAACTTATGGTAATATAATTTATTTTTAATATAATACATAAACATTTACACCACATTAACACCGCATAATTTAAGTGGTACTAACTTATGGTGATATACTCCATTTTTAATATAATACATAAACATTTACACCACATTAACACCACATAACTTAAGTGGTGCTAACTTATGGTGATATACTCCATTTTTAATATAATACATAAACATTTACACCACATTAACACCACATAACCTAAGTGGTGCTAACTTATGGTGATATACTCCATTTTTAATATAATACATAAACATTAACACCACATTAACACCACATAACGTAAGTGGTGCTAACTTATGGTGCTAAAAGAGAGCTTTTCTTGTTGTGTAAATACATTCATTAACATATATTAATAATACACAGTCCATAAGTATATAAAATTTTTATTCTGAAATTCATATATAATATATGTTTGACTTGATTATACATTCACTTCACCATTTACTCATCCTCCACAACCTCTCCCACACTCACACAAATATCTTTTTTACTTTGTGCAGTTTTAGATACCTTATAACGTTCTCTATAATTTGTCTTTATTACTGATCACATGGTTAAACAACTTGCAGAGAAATGTAGTTTTTTTGAAAATTTAACAATGATATGTTCTTATCGACTGAATAATTTGAAAACTTCTACAAACAATCTCAAGTATCTGTATTTTACATGAATTGCATCATTGAAAGTGACCAGCCTGCAGCTACATGTTCTTATTGTTCTTTTGAATATGAAGTTTAATTCATGCAGGGCCTAAATTTCTACACAAAGGAGATCAAGGCACTTCAAAATAATCACGATTCATGAGTTCACTACTAATGTGATTTCTCTCACAGTTTTTAGTCATTTCTACCACCTGGAAACTCTCCATAGAAAGTAATAATGAGATAAATACTTGTGCGGCCGTTATAGTAATGTAAATACTCACTTGACATTTTGTCTTTATTATGGAGGAGATTGACGAGGGCAATATTTTTCATGCCAAAACAAATCTCAGACTTAGAGGTGGCAAACTTGATCCTTACCTTAGACAATGTGAAAGTGGTGTATGTAAAGGTTTCAAGACTTAAAGAGTAGGAAATTGCTTTTTGGGTTTCTTTCTCAGAACTGCTCCCTCTCTGCGAACAATTACACTTAGGCTCCCCATATACCCTCCTTTTATCCACAAGGAAAAATCTTCAAAAAAACATGGTGGCCATTGCAAGGAATGCTTTTTTAGATGGAAAAGATTTCTTCCAATCATCAGTGATGTTTTATTTTGGTGAACCTTGATAGAAACATTTAGCAAAAATGTTCAAGGATTGAATTATTCTCGGAGATAAAGTTGTAAGTTTTTGCATAATTATTAAATATACACTCTGCTTCTATTGTTTTGATCAGTGATGTTTTATTTTGGTGAACCTTGATAGAAACATTTAACAGAAAAGTTCAAGGATTGAATTATCCTTGGATGCATAATTATTAAATCTACACTCTGCTTCTATTATTATCGGACGTGGATATACCAATCGTTCTGGTTCCTCGGGTTTGGAAAAACCAGTGTGACATTAATTTAACAATATGTCAGAGTTCAATTTACGGAGTTTAACAAAATCGTTCAAGGATTGAATTATTCTTGGAGATAAAGTTGTAATTTTTTGCATAGTTATTAAATCTACACCGCTTCTATTATATTATTATCTGACGTGGATTTACCAATTATTCTGGTTCCTCAGGTTTGGAAAAACCAAGTGTGACATTAATTTAACAATATGTCAGAGTTCAAAGTTTTCTTAAGTTTCTGGTTAATCAACTTGATCCAATTGCTTTACGCAAAAAAAATCAAATTTCATTATATTTTCAATTCAGAATTCTAAGTGGGAGAGTTGAAACTTTTTATAATATATGGAATCATAATTTCTTTGACTTAATTATTTTTCTTAATATCGATTTGTTTTATATAAACATATATTAGTTGTTTCAAACCATCAAAGTGAACGTATATTAATTGTTCCATACAATTAAACGGGAGTTATTGTCAACATATAAAATGAAATCAATAACAGCCAAGTGAAATTATTTTAGCGGTTCTCGATAGACAATGCAATTACATTAATATTATTTTAATCTGTTGTCATTATTGATAGTAAATAATTGGTTGGGTAGAGTCAATAATAAATTTAATGAAAAAAATGCGAGTGTTTTAATCTATTATTATTTTAAATTTAAATAGTTAGTGTGATTTGTAAATTTATCTAAATATCTTTAGAGTTTTTATTTTATTACATATGGAATATTATTATGTATTTGGGCAAACAAAATTTTAATAAAATATTTGTCTTATAAAGATAGTGTTTTTTAAAATTTTAATGATGATGATGAGGCTAATTAGTTTCTATATGGATAAAAAAAATCTACACGAAATAATGCTTGATATTTATGAATCTAATAGATTGTGAAAGGTAGAGTAGGAGGTAAGATCGAAATGCTAAAAACAAATTGCTTAATAATTGTAAAATTATTTTCATCCTCTCTTTATTATAATTAATTGTAAAAAATTGATTGCTTAAAAGTTATGATGAAAATAATGAATACATATTAGTGTCATTATTTTCAATCTAAATAATGAGTGTGAATTGTATACTTATATAGACATTTTTATCATGTTAAATGAATAGTTAGCTCCCATTACTCTTTATAGGGTATTATTATGCGTTTGAGGCAAGAGAGGATTTAATAAAATCTATCTTTTACTAAGGGTTTTTAATTTGTAGTGTTCTCGATTTTTAGTGGGAAACATAGGTTTCAATGATTTTTGCCAAGAAAGCTTCAAGTGGGTGAAAATATTTCAAAGGAAAAAAATTCTTAAAGATCAATGAATTTTTTTGTGATGTATGATTAATAAGTGATTAAATACAATTATGAAAATAAGAGAATATTGAAGAGATAAGGAAATATTTTTATTATATTCATGTGAAAATAAAATTCTAACACAAATGTTTAAAAATACATATATATCTTAATCATTTTAGGGTATTTAACTATGATGATTGTACATGTTCTCAAAGAGAATAGGAGTAATCCATGTAAGAAAGTTGAAAATTCAATCCTCATTTAATTTAAAAAATGTTATAGGTTTTGGATTCAAAAACTAAGAAGGTTATGTATAGTTGAGATGTGATATTTAAAGAATTCAAAGATGATTTCAAACAAAAATTCCTACCAATGGAGAAAGAATGAGAAAGACAAAATTTGAATTCAATGGTGATGAATCAAACTCTACCTAAGAATAATAATTAGAAGATGAAAAAACACAAGCTTTGACACTAGGAAGATCCTTTCAAAAATAAGGTAGCTAGAAAGATATACTCCACTTGATTTTCATTCAAATTTATCTTTATTTATCACTGATAATGATCCTATAATTTTTAGATAGGAAATCGATTCACAAGATAGAAAACTATGGAAAAAGGTCATGGTTGAAGAAATTAGACAAGATTGGAGCTTGGGATCTAATGGAGTTGCTAGTTGTCAGAAAGGATGTTTAAAAGGGATTTGAATGGACATGGGAGAGTGGAGAAAGTTTTTGTCAAGGGAAAGAAAGAATTAATATGCTAGATGGAAAGCTCCCTTTATAGATTAAAAAAATATAATAATTTAATCTTTCTTTAATTTTGTGATTGTAAATAAGAATAACATGACTCATTTGTGAAAAAAAAAATAAGTAAATGTGAATATCAAACCTTATTTAAAGGTTCTTTTATAAATTTTAAACATCATTATTATGTACCGATAACAAAGTTTTCCTATATTTTTTAGAATATGAATATTAAAAGAGAATATGCATATTAGAATAGTATTCAATACAACACACATTTCATATAAAATATAACACACACCAAAATGACACTTACTAAAAACCTCATATTATAATATTCACATCCCTTCAACTCCAATTATCATTGGTTTACCTATATGTGTTTTTAGTTTCTCAAAAAAATTATCCTCTCAATTTATTAATATTTTTTTTCTTTGTCTTTATATATATATATATATATATATATATATATATATATATATCCCTAATTGTATTCATATATTTATTTCTTTAAATTATCTTTAATGTATTTTAATTCTTATTTTATTTTCTTGTACACACAAAAGTATAAAAATTAGGCAATGTAGGTTAATAATTATGATTAAAAAATTAAAGGAGAACCATATCAGAATATTTCATGTAAAGCATCACTTACATCTATAAAATTTCATTAAAAAATTATAATGGTTATTAAAATTAGGTTGAAATCAATGAAATTACATATAATATGAAGATAAATATATATGATGATTAATTTTAAGTAACAATAACTAAAAATGATGAACAATATAGACAAAGACTTATAAAGATGAAGACTTCTCTAAATTGTGGAGAGTTGAAATTTGAGACATATAAGTTTGATAAGGGTCAAATACAATCATAAATACAATTTGATTTGGAAAAAAGAATTAACATACACATGAGGCATCTTCTCTAAAAATATTTTGAAAATGGAATGTATTACTTAGTATCTTGGATATGTGGTATATTTGAAATTCACATGGTTTCCACTTATATACTCTCATACTAATGTTATCTTTCCCTATTATGAATTCATAAATGCACATAACATGACAAGGAACTTTATGCAATATAATTATTTATTCATAGACATAATGCAAAATGTATACACTTTGGTAAATACAAAAACATTAAATTCAACATAATAACACATGATCACTAATATTTATATTTATGTGCATAAATACCAACGAGTTGTAAGTGAGCAACATTCCATTCAACATAGACTCTCTATTGTTCATTCAACTTTTCGAACAGGGCCACCCCTAAGCTAAGGATATGAGTCAATAAGGAGGAATTCATCATATGACTTGTTAATCCTTTTACACAACCCAATTTCTCAATAATTCACGATATGATCATTCCTACAACTATTCAAATCCATTATCTCTCTTTCCCCTCAACCTACACAATAGAAGGAACTGGATTCCCTTCTCCACCACATAATCCCTCAAGATATCCCCCTTCCCTATAGGTCTCCAACACAACTTAAAAATGAAATATCTCTACTATGAACTCTAAGTATTCTTAGCTATAATGGGGATGTATCAATGGAAATAATTCAATATGCACATAGACATAATTTCTACATGGAATTCATAGTATCCACAATCATTCTAGCACTATAGGTCATAACTTTTCAATTAAGCTCTCCATAAATCTATCAAAGGAATCATTTGTAAAATACCCCCAACATCAATCAAAATAAAATATTATATTCGGATTTTGTGAATTTTCCAGTTAGAAATTAATAAAAAGGTTTTAAAACTTAATAAAACAGAAGATAAGGACCTAGGATATGATGATATAAATTATTTTGGATAATAATAATATATTATTATTTACCGTATCACTCCTCACCCTTTAAGCCCCGTTTTATTGCTCTCTTATGGAACCATATACCCCATGTCCTCATCCTTCTTTATCTATAGCTAATAATGTATTTTTATTATTAGTGTATAATATTTACATTTACATCATTTGGTATTTGACCATTTATCATATACACAACTATACATTGATAATCTAAGGATGAAAACTATTGCATTGCATTCCCCTCCCCGTAAAATTTGCACGATCATTAGTGGACGTGTCTCAGTCTCGCACCCTATTATTGTGGTGAGGTTAGAGGAAGGAGGTTCAAAATCACAACATCCATACAAAAAAGTTGCACACATGCCAAAATGCAAACACATATAAGAGATTTTACTTCTATATATGTGTTTGCAGATCGATGTGCATATACAGAGATTGCACATATACAAAATCCATATTCCATATGTCTGCACTTATGTATATGCACATAGATATGAAGGGAAATATATAGATGTAAAATTTCATAGATGCACCTTCTTCCATATTTATCTACATATAGAAAAGTTGTACATATAGAAAATCCATCTTCCATATATGTGTAGCTTTGTATATGTACATAGATATGCACACACACAAAGACAAACACACACACACACACAGATATATAAGTCAACTTTTTATATGCATTTTCATATTTTTGCATAGGATTGACTTTTTATATGCGTGTTTTCATATCTATGTTTATACATAAATTTGTGCATAGATGGACGATCACTTATGTATATGTGAAATTTTGTATTTTCATATAGATATGGAAGTGTAAATATACAAAAATCACAAATATGTGGAAGTCATCTTCCATATATGCATGTATCCATATCTAAGTCCATATAAAGTGATCCGGATTTATGCAGGATCGCAACAGAATAACATATAACCATAAATACAGAGATGCATCAGAAATAACACTTCATTTCATTAATATCAAAGAACTAAACTTTGCTTACAGATAGAATGGAAATAAAACTAGCTAGGGTGCTGGTAGCTATCTTTGAGAAGAGACGTGGTGGCTACAGGCCTTTAAACTAAGTTACAATGAGGCTTGAGGGCCTATTTATTATTTAGAAATAATGGGAAATCCTAAATAGCCAAAACCCTAACCCTAGGAGATGAAGTGCCAAAACTATGGGCCCCGTTTGGGTAAATTGGTGTTTCAACTTCCCGGGGACATAAATTTGGCATACGATCTCCGTTTGACACATGCCATACCTCATTAGAAAGATCTATCCGAAGACTACAAATTTCGAGTGAGAAACATCAGTCTATGGATCCGTGTTGTTCACTGTTTTCCCAAACAACGTCGTTTAGGGCCTCAAAACGGCTTCAGAAGTTTGAGACTTGAAAAACTGCTAAAAATAGTAAGTTGTGCCGAAAATGAAAAAATGAAAGAGACAATGGTGGAGCCCCAAGTGGAATAGGTGGGTGACCACTAATATCCACTTGGATCATTCCTTCCCCCTTAGGAAGCAATGGTCCCCATTGCGTTAACTTCCTCCATGAGACGAGGAAATTTATGCTAAACTTGGTCCTTGGTGAACCACTTTCCTTGGTGTAGGAGTTTGCCAGCTTTGACAACCCGATATAGTTGGATCTTCTGTTGGCGGTTTTTCTTGATCTTCATGTCCATGATACAATCTGTGGTGGCTTGTTCCATGCAGTCTAGGTTTAACTTTGTTGGTGTGAGTTGTTCTACAATGTCATAGGTGTCCAGTAGAGGTGGGAAGTAAGGACGAAGGCGATCCATGTTGAATACTGGGTGCAGACCAAGGAATGGTGGAATAATGAGCTCGAAGGCATTGTTCCCTACAGCCTTGGTGATGGTGTACGACCCGTATTGGAGCGGGCGAAGCTTGCGATGGGATCCAATGAGGCACTCCTTCTGCAAATGTAGCCATAATTTGTTTCCCACCTGGAAGTTGTGTGGCACCCGGTGTTGATCATGGCGTTGCTTGTACTTGGCATTGGCTCTATCCAATATATCATGAACCTGTTGGCGAATGTGTTGAATGCGCTCGATGAATATATTTTCTTTGTCAACTTCAGACTAGACATGAGCCGAATCGACCTGAGTAGCCACAAATGGCATGGCTACATCAATAGGACATAGTGGTTGGAATCCCAAGCCCACCTGAAAGGGGCTATGGCCGATTGAACTATGGAGAGCCCGGTTATAACTATGTTTTACATAGGGGAGACTCTTGTCCCATGTGTGTGGATGCTTTTAATTGTACATGCGTAGAATGTGTACAATCATTCTATTGAAAACCTTTGTCTAGCCATCTGTTTGGGGATGGAAAGCTGTGGACTTGGTGAGCTTGGTATTCAACATTGACCAGAGGTTGGACCAAAATGTGCTGAGGAACCTACTATCCCGATCTGATATGATAGACTTTGGGATCCCAAAGTGCACCCACACTCGTTCAAAGAATAGTTTAGCAGTGTCTTCTGCTGTGATATTCTTCTTGCAGGCCGCCATAATGGCCATCTTCGAGAATTTTTCGACGACCACGAAAACAAATTCATTTCCATGGTTAGTAGAAGGCATGCCCGACATGTGATCCATGGAGATAGATTCCCAAGGTTGGCTAGGGGTAGGTAGCGGAGTATATAGGCCTTGCTTCTTGATGGTCAGTTTGGCAATGGCACAAGCAGTGCAAGATCTGATGTGCTTCTCAACATCCTTTTGAAGGTTCGGCTAATAGAAATACTTCTGCAGTACTGCTACTTTTTTCTCAACCCCAAAATTCCCAGCGACTCGATTGTAGTGTGCTTCCCATATCATCTTGGCACACTCGCTTGAAGGAAGACAAAGGTGTCCTAGGTGACATAAAAGTGCATCTTGGAGGTGAAAATTTGGAACTTGCGTACCCCCCAAGAAGGCCATGTAAGTGTGGCCGAATTCTGGGTCACTCTCGTAGAGAAGCAACCCATCAAAAGTCTCGTGCCCACAAGAGTTGAGAACGATGGTGAGCGTCACGATCGGTGGTCGGCTGAGGCAGTTTGCAACATTATTGGTGCTACCCTTCTTGTACTTTATGTTCAAATGAAATTGTTGCAGATATGTGGACCACTTCTGATGGAGATCATTTTGCAACTTCCCTTGTGTCTGTATGAACTGCAGGGGCTAGTGGTCTGTGTGGATGATTGTTTCCTTCCCCAAAATGTAATGCTTCCATTTTCGACAAGCTTGCACAATGGAATACATTTCTTTGTTATAAGTGGGATACTTGCAAACTATGTCAGACAATGTCTCACTATGATATGCCACTGGATGTCCCTATTGAGTAATAACTGCCCCAATAGCATAGTCAGAGGCGTCTGTCTCAATCTCAAATCGTTGTTGCAAGTCTGGTAATGTGAGCACTGGGGCAGAACAGAGGTGATTTTTCAATTCTGTGAACGCCTTCTATTGAGGTTCCAACCAAAATAAATTTTCTCTCACTCCTCCCTTGGTGACTTGACTCAAGGGCCAAGTGATATGAGAGAATCCTAACATGAACCTACAGTAGAAATTAGCAAGACCGAGAAAGCTACGAAGCTCTGTTATAGTGGTTGGGGCTGGCCAATTCCAAATGACTTGGATCTTGGCTGGATCCGCATGCACCCCCCTTTCATCAATAATGTATCCCAGATATTGAACCTGGGTCATGCCAAAAGCGCACTTCTCCCAATTTTCACACAACATGTGTTGCCGCAGTGTTTGGAGGATTTGTCGGATGTGGTGAAGTTGCTCTTTCCAAGTCTGGCTGAAGATCAGAATGTCATCGAAGTACACCACTACAAATGAGTTGGTGAATGGCCACAAGATGTCGTCCATCATCCTCATGAAGGTTGCGGGAGCATTCGTCAACCCAAAAGGCATGACCAGCCATTCAAAAAGGCCTTCCTTGGATTTTAAGGTAGTCTTCCACACATCGAAGGGTTCAATTGGTACCTGGTGATACCTAGACTTCAAGTCGATCTTGCTGAAATATTTTTCACCTTTGAGTTGGTCTAGAAGGTCATCAATCCATGGGATCGGGTACCTATTCTACAAAGTCATCTTGTTCAGTGCCCGATAGTCAATACAGAGTCTCCATGTCCCATCCTTCTTCTATATCAACACGATCAGGCTCCCACAGGGCGATGAACTTGGTCGGATGTGACCTTTCTGTAGAAGCTCCTGAATCTGCCTCTCGATTTCATCGTTCTCCAGAAAAGAGCACCGATAGATCGGTCCATTGGGTAGCGGCGCACCTGGGGTCAGATCAATCGGGTGCTTGACCTGACAGTGCAGAGGAACCCCTATAGGTGAGGTGAAGATGTCCCCGTACTCCTCCACAACCTTATCCATTTGTTGTTGTCATGCAGAGGAGCCCTACTTGGAGGTCGTGGCCACGGTCTTCTTCTTGCCCTGGGGGTGGATCATCAGCAAAAAAAATATCCTGGTTTGGGAAATGAGCTTACTGCATTGTTTTGCAATAACCAAAGAGATAGCGGCAGGAGGTGGTACCTCTGGTATCCTGTACAACTTATTTCCCAAAGTAACAATAACAGCGTGAGGCCAAGACTCATACACAGCATGACGCTTCCACAAGTATGGTTGTCCTAATAATAAATCATAAAAATCAATAGGAGCAACATCACATAATACCTCATTCGTGAAGGGCTTGATGCTATAGGGAAGGCAACATTGTTGGTTGACGCAGAGATCCCGTCCTTTGTGAAGCCACCCGATGCTATATGGATGTGGGTGAGCTGTGGTCGACAAGCCCAACCTCTTCACGGCATCTGCTAAAATGAGGTTCTTTTGGCTCCCATTGTTGACAATGAACTGTACTGGGGAGCCCTTTACCCAAATCTGGGAGTGGAAGAGACGTTCATCCTCCTCTGGATCTTCTGGTTCCTCCTTCTGGATCTTCGTAGTGGCAACAATGGCATTGGGCTCCACATCAATAATCTGTTTCCCTTTGTCATTTCCCTTGTCATGTTCTAAGTCGGATTCGGAGCATGCATCTGACTCAGAAGCCCTCATCTCGGCCACCAGCGACTGCTTGGCCCGACACTCACTTGTGTTGTGAGTGGAGCTCTTATGGAACTCACACCACTTTCCCGTGTCCTTCTTTGGATTTGCGGTGTTGTTCTTTTCTTGTGGCTTCGATAGGTTGTTCTGAGTCGCCATGCCTTGGCTTTTTCATTTGTTCTATTATTTGGGAGCACCTTCCCCTTGTTTTTGATTCGAAGATCCAAAGTCTCGCTTCTTCTGTTTGAATTTCTTCTCAATCTTGGAAGCATATCGATATGCCGTACCAAGTGAGGAGATGTCAAGGAACTCCATTTCCTCCTGAATGTATTTGTGCAGACAACTATGATACTTTAGCACCAGATGTTTCTCTGAATCTTTGATACCCAACTTGGTGTGTAGGGTATGGAACAGATTCGTCAACTCATGCACATATTGATCCCTTTTTTGTCGCAGCATGGTCCATTGTATGTACTTGTCCTCATATCTCCCCACGGGATAGTATTGTTCCTTGATGGCATCTCAAAAAGAATTCCAATTGGGTACAACTGAGAATAGAGAGGGTTCTGTCTCATCCTTTTTCTCATAGTGGGTTTCCCACCACTCCTTGACATGGGGGGCAGCTTTTAGGAGTGAAAAAATAATCTTCTCCCCATCAAAAAAGTCATGAACCGAGAAATATCCTTCTAATAGATTCAACCATCTATCTACGACATCTGCATCTATTTGACCCTCAAATATGGGAATGTAAAAATTTACTTATACCTTAAAAGGATTCACACCTCCAAAGTGGCTGCTGGATGCAGATGTGCCACCGGTGGGCAACCGTTGAAGGATCTGGGCAAAGTTATCCATCATCGCATTCCTTTGTTTTTAGAGGGCCTCCTCGAGCAATATTTTGATAGGATATCCTGCTCTCTCATCTTTCTTTTCGTCCCCCATGGGCATCCGTCGGGGTTTGTGAGGCTAATCTTGCAAAGGTTCCACCAGATCGAGCCCTAACTCCTTATACCCCGACCTCATTGGGGACATGCAAAGAAGGATTGAGAAAAAGCAGACTGCTATGATACCACTGATCCGGATTTATGCAGGAACACAACATAATAAAAATATAACCGTAAATACAGAGATGCAGCGGAAATAACACTTCATTTCATTAATATCAAAGAATTGAAATTTGCGTACAGACAGAATGGAAATAAAACTAGTTAGGGCACTGGTAGATATCTCTGAGAAGAGATGTGGTAGCTATAGGGCTCTGAACTGAGTTACAATGAGGCTCAAGGGCCTATTTATTATTTAGAAATAATGGTAAATCCTAAACAGCCAAAACCCTAACCCTAGGAGATGAAGCGCCAAAACTATGGGCCCCGTTTGGGTAAATTGGTGTTTCAACTTCTTGGGCACGTAACTTTTGCATACGATCTTCGTTTGAAACATACCATACCTCGTTAGAAATATCTATCCGAGGACTACAAATTTCGAGCGAGAAAAATTAGTCCATGGACACATTTTGTTCTCCGTTTTCTCAAAAAAATGTCATTTAGGGCCTCAAAACGGCTCCAGAAGTTTAGGACCTGAAAAAATGCTAAAAATAGTAAGTTGTGCCGAAACTGAAAAACTGAAAGAGACAATGGTGGGGCCCCAAGTGGAATAGGCGAGTGACCACCAATATCCACTTGGATCATAAGGAAGTTTAACATATACAAAATATGACTTCTTTATATACGCAAGTTATGTATATGAACATAGATATGAAAGTTTGCCTATATAGAAGTTACACATATTAAAAAATGCATTCATCGGATTCAAATTAACCCTTTTTATACTTTATTTTATGTGTGATTAAAAAAAAATCTCATTCAAATTCTTGCATTTACATCCTCACTCAATCACCACACACTCACTTGGGCATCATAGGGGACCACATATTCACACAAATGTGGATGTCATCTATGAAATTGCATTTTTGCATATGTGTGGTCTCCATATATGCATGTTTCCATATCAATTTTCATATACAAAAGTTTCACATATATGGAAAATTACTTTTTTATATGTGCAACTACTATATATGCACATAAAGATGGAAATGTGCATATATGAGAGTTACACATGTGGGAATGGAAGTGCATATAGGAAATTCAAATTATATATATTCACTTGCATATATATGTGTATATACAGAAATATATATAAACCATATTACATAGGTGTGCACTTCTATATATGTTTATATAGATATGCAACCGCATATATAGAAGTCAAATTTCATAAATGCACTTGCATTTCCACATATGTGTGACTTTTGTATATACTAGCTTCCACATATATATATATATATATATATAGACACACACACACACACAAAATCCATCCTTCATATATGAAAAACTTTTGTATATGCACATAATATGCAAGAACATATATAGAGGTCAACTTTTTATGCACACTTCTATTTATGCACACTTCCATATCTGTGATCATATATAGAATATGTGTATAAATGGAAGTATAGTTTTTTTTCATGTGCAATTATGTATATGCACATATATATGGAAACATATATAGAATAAAGTCACACATGTGGAAGCCATACTCCATATATGCATGTTTTCATATCTATGCACATATACAAAATTTGTGCATATTCGAAAGATGCCTTTTGCATATACAACTTCTGTATATGCACATAGATTTGGAAGCATGCATATATGAAAGTCACGCATGTATAAATGCATTCATAAGATTAAAATTAACCCTTTACACTTTATTGTATGTATGATTGAAAAAAACTCATTCCTATTCTTGGATTTGCATTCCTAGTGAAACAACACAAATTTACTTGCACATCCCATAGTCACACATATGTGGAAGTCATATTCCATATATTCAGTTGCATTTATGTGTATGTGTGACTTCCATATATTTCAACTTCTATATCTATGTGCATATATAGAAGTTGCACATATACAAAAGCCATCTTCCAAATATGTGCAATGTATTTATATGTACATAGATATCTAAGCATGCATATACAAAAGTCACACATATAAAGAAATGCAAGTGCATATAGAAAACCCAATTTATATATATGTGCTTGCATATCTATGGGCATATATAAAAAAGTCACACTACGAATTCTCCCCTTACAAAACCTTATAAAACCTTCTCCCTTTCGGAGAGATGTTATGTCTCTCCATTTCATCCTTATTCGAAGGCCCCCCATTAGCACACCATCTCATGCGTCAGTGTTAGGTGGTGTTACATAGTTCTCGTCAACCCCTTCCACATCAGAAACTCATTTCAAGTTGCTCCCTGACACCAACATTGTGGCACCACATCCATAGTGGTTTACCTAAAAAAGTATAAAATATTTACTTAAAAAAGAGACTTCCATGCCTACTTATATGCATTAATCAAGACCAGAATATTAACTCAAACCAAACTATTTTCAATGCAATTTATATAGGTATTTGAAGAATGACTAAGTGGGAGAGGATTAACGAGTTGGAATTTGAAGACCTAGAGGATATGCTACTATTTTGAGGAGAAGACTTCAGATGGAAAAAGGTTGATGGGGATTCAACTGTAATTATTCCATATTGTTGAAATGATGATTTTATAGGCAGAGAGGAATTAAATGAATATGCACACACAATGTATTCTTTAGTGTCATCGAAGTAAACAAGTAGAGGATATCAAAAAAACATAATTTTCAACATATTTGGAGCACACTATGTGAGTATTTATATATTTTTATAATATACATATAATATTTTAAATATGCATAAATGTTATATCTAATTTTTTGTAAATTGTTTACATACAGTTATTGATATGCATATTGTCTAGAGTCCAAAAAGAGAATTATGAGTGCATCCACAGATGAAAAGAGAAACCTCAATTGGCATAAAAGTATTAAAGTTGGTTGTCAATGTCACTTCATTGTGTGACAACTTCAACTTAGACTATATGATGATGTAATAATATATACTGCATATATGCATATTTATAAATCTAACATTGTTTTTCATGGAAAAGATGCAATGAATGGGCCTGTGAGATTCAGTTATGCACCACATTTAATAATGGATATGCGATCTAATGTCCAAAATTTATTTCAAAGAGGTTTTAATGTTTCAATGATATGGGACAAGTTCACCTCTGATGTGAATGATGGATCTAGTGAGTTATAAACATGGATATATCAAGATAAATACATGACAAGACAAAATATATGAAACATCTACAGTGATACCATAATGCTAGAGTATATTAAAGATAAAATTGATCAAAACAATGTTGAATGCTGGTATAAGGAACACCCTGAGAGTTTTTTCTTCTACAAGAAACAAGATCTTGTTGAAAACATCCCTTTTATCATATGCAACAAACAAAGTGGATGTGTTCAATGATGATAAAATACTCTCCCAATAAAATTATCTTAATGAATTCAACATTTAATACAAATAACTTAATAAGTATGGTGTAAGTACATATTTAGCCTAAATATGATTCATTTATTCAACTTCATTTTAATGCATGTATCTTATATAAATATAATTATGTACATTGTTTGTAATGTATTATCAAATTTACACCCTAATGATTTTTTACAAACATGACAATGGGGTTCGAGTGGCTTGGGTGATACCATCACATAATACTATAGTTGGTATTTATAAATGGATGTGAGTCTTATTTTCCATTAGAAATAAAGAGTAACCATATTGGCATGTTCAATCCTTCATCAAAGATAATGCTACTACTAAAATTGAAGTTTTAAGGTGACATGTTTATTCTTTTTATAAGGGACATAAAAAATATTCAACTAATATATATTCCCTCTAAAAAATATGTTATTCTAAGTCTTCAATCAAGTGTACAATATTATTATGTGTGTAACATGTCCATTGTGCATGGTTCAAGGATGTTGGAAATAAATTCCAAGGAAGGTAAATCCAAATCCACATTTTTTGTGCTTTAGGAGAAATCATGCACACGTGTCAAGATGATGAATCTGTAAAAAAAAAAGTTGATTCTTTGAAGAATTTAGTGAACATAAAAAGGTTTTGGAATATTTTAAAACCACTTATTTAGACAAAAACAAAATGTTTAAGTTTCCTATAGTTGGTTTTAATGTCTCTATTTTTCATGTCATATGTATGTTATTAATACATAACTAATACATTTGTTTCTATAGATATGTGGGAAAAAACATAAAGAAAATTTCCACATGCCAATCAAGGTACAAACAATGCAATTGAATCTTACCATCAGTATATGAAGGAAAGGTACCTAGGTGATAAGAAAAATGCATGCCATAGACAAGTTTCTCAGCTGATATATGTGTTATTGACAAAGGTTGTATTATATTATAATCATATGCAATTCTTGAAATAATTTCATTTTGTACAACCCAAAGGAATCCAGGAAGAATTGATAATAATAATAAATTAGATTTGTGGGAAATTATAAATAGCTAAATAAAATGTGCAAACATCTTCCATTTTATAGACGTCACCCACCTCAAAGTAATTGGGAAAAACATAATCATATTCATACCATTTTCCACTAGTGACCAACTTAAATAAATGTTTTTGCATCAAATATGATTTGTTTATATCATAAAAAACAAATGAAAACAATCCATTTTACAGCTCTATATATTGTTCATGATTCATCTGGCTCGAATTCTCTTTTGGTTACTCTCACTTATGATAAATAAAGGAATGGGCCATACTGTTAATAATTTTTCAAGTGAATGATTTAATATCTCTTATTTAGTTATTTTATTTGTTTATTTTTCTATGTGCTTTGCAGATTCGAGAGATAGGTGATTACTACATCCATGTAATATTTGTATTAGGTAGATCTACATCAAGGGATCACTTCTCACCAGCTCAGCCGTGAAGGCTACCCGAGAGTGTCAAGAGAATTGAACTTGTTTTCTCTCAATAGAAAATGTGCTTCAATGATATGGGCTTGACCTATTGAGCTAACCGTTGGGGCTACTAAGAGAAATGGAACATTTAAATTAATTTTCACATTTTTCTATGGAAATTATAGACATCAAATACTTTTTAATCATTGATAAGTAAAAAAATTGTGAATCACTTTAGACAACTTTGTAAGCCTTTTGCAAGTGGCTAACAAATAGGAAGTAGGATTTTGACCCAACGCTGGAATAAGAATACTTGATCTTATAGGATTGTGTCTGATTGGTACGAAACAAGGCTAAGTAGAGTGAGCCTAAAATTGTAACACCACTACTCCCCTTCTTTTGATTCGACTTGTCAAAAAAATCGAAGTTCTAAGGCCAAATTATAGTGAAAGTAGTGTTCAACAAAAAATCTTATGAATGGGTGAAAATAAAATTATAAAAAAATAACAAAATAAAAATAACCTTGTAAAATAAAATAAAAATAAAAATAAAAATGGCCCATGGGATTGAGAGCCCACAATATTTCATGTGGAATATATCATATTTAAAGGGGGGAATTAAACCAACCTAGATCCATCTTAACTAGAGATCTACCAAGCACCTAGAGTGATCAAATATCTTGATATGCAAACCTCTTTTAGAGTGAAAGTATATTTGATACCTCTCGATTTAAGGTGGATCTAGGTTGGTTATCCTTAAGTAATAGTAATGAGTGAATCTAGATTTATGAATAATAGTTTAACAAGTGTTTAATGCATTTGGATATAAGTTTGGTTAAATATTTCATTGTCTTTAAAATAATATTGAGGTAGTTATCCACATGGTGTTATAAATTTTTTCATTACATTACACTAATGTTTTTTATTTAATTTCTCAAGCCAACGTCATTATTATTAAAATATTATCTTAAAAGGTCATAATTAAAATATAGATGGAGTAGAGTATGGAGACCTTTATAAACTCAAACAATCATAGCTTTAAAATTAAATTTTTCTTTCTATTATTAAGAATAATTTTAAATTTAATAAAAAAAAATTAAAAAAAAATGATTTCAATTTAAATAGCATTTATGAATTCATGACATGATATACTTTATAATAACATCTTAATCTTTATAAAAGAAAATAATAATTTAAATTACAATTTTTTTTATTACCATAAAATATGCTTTATTAAAATACTTTTATAATATATTTAAGTTATATCTTATAAAAAGTTAAGTTATAGCTTAGTTACAATTATAATCCTCATGATTTAATTGAATAATATATGGTATTTTTTGAATGATAATGAGGCATATGCTTTAGTATAAACTAGAATGGCGATATAAATTATATTACTAGTAAATGTTGATAGACATGAAACACTTAACTCAAAACACATGTTACATGTTAAAATTTAAAAGAAAAAACATAAAAAATAACTTTATTATTATTATTATTATTATTATTAGAAGAATTAATATATTAATAATAATATGTAACAATATTATTAATTATGGAGATTTAACAACATTTTACCATTGAGAATCTTAATTTATAAATATATTTTGTTACAATATTATTGACCAATACCATGGTATGAGCTTATTTTAATTAATTAATTAAATTAAGAAAACAAAGAAGGAATGACTACTTTCAAGATTAATCTCACCCTTTGATTTATGAATATTCTAACATATTTTGTAGAAGTTAAATCTTTACCATCTACTTAATAATTATTTATATTTAAATTAAAATTTTGAAAAATATATTCCAAAATAAACATTTCTATGAGCATAATAATGTATATCTATCTTCTATAACAATCATAATAATGTAAGTGACTTAAATTTAAACAATTATGAATATTTGTGAAAAAATAAATATAAATATATCACTTATCATTTTGGATAAGCCCATTTTCATGGATATTTGGGTTTGTAAAACTCATTTGTAAATTATCTATGTATCCTTTATTAAAAGAGTGTGCTAGATTAAACTATCATTTTCCCGAGATGTTGCGAAGGAAACATCGTAAGGCATAAAATAGAGAAGAATTGTTACATATAAGAAATCATTGAACGATAAAAAATAGTAAACAAAATTCCATTGAAGAAAATATTTAATGAAGAATACTCATTAGGTACAAGGGATGAAAATTTGGTTTTCAAATAGTAAATTGGCATTTTACATTCACCGATATGAAACACCATATTATTTGAAAAATGTTATGGGCGCAATAACATAAATAGACTGTTGGGGGTATAGTAATGATGCAGCTGAGTGAGTTGTTGAGGAGTTATTGCTTGATGAAGGAGAGGATGTAGTGGTCCTTGAGGGAGAGAGGCTATCAACTTCAGGAGTAGGGGTTTATGTTAGCTTAAATTTTGCAAGTTTCTTTTTATTAGGTGTGCCACAACCTTGATATTGTTGATAGTTCATTAGCTGGATACTTGAATGCCTCATCGGAGAGCTTATTTGCTAGTTGATTAAGGTCATGATAAATGTGGGTGAAGGATGACCATTCTAGCTCCTAAATGCGCAGCCAAATTTGAGACATAATGGATTGAAGCCCCACATTGTACATATAAAACTTGCGTTAGCCTCGTCAACAACTATTTGAGATTCCATCTCTTGCAACCTCTTCAAACCAAAAGCACTTGCCAAATAACAAACAATGTTGAGAACTCGACCTTTGAATTGGAAACAGGGGCTAGAGTATATCTGATATGAATGAATTGAAATGAATTTATATAAAAAAAAAACCACCAATTCCAAATGTAGGTGGATGCCCTTGGTTGGCCCCATCAAAGAAACCCCATGGGGTATCACAATGAAGAGCAATCATAATCAACATATAAGGAGAAACATACTTTTTTAATGAGATCACTGGGATATTCTTTAATAATTTGAGTGGGATTTCCTTCAAAATTATTGCAAGATAAATGCCATCTAACATGCGAATAGGTATAAGAAACTCCTTATTTTTTCATCCACAGTAAACCATCTCACCTAAAGATGACACAAACAGGACAAGAATGAACAACCACTTTGCAACCTCAAATTCCATCAAAATTCTTGCAAGATAAATGCCAGCTAACACAGGAATACGTATAAGAAACTCCTTATTTTTTCATCCACAATAAACCATCTCACTTAGAGACAACAAAAATAGGACAAGAATGAAAAACCACTTTGCCAGTGCCTTAAATGTGAGCCTGAATACATGGTGAAAAAAAATTCTATAGGAATTGTCCCATGGGAAGACCTTTATTGATTTAGGACATTTGTTCCGCATGTTTTTCACTTTATACAAATATAGATGGTTAAATTTTTCACCTCATTTCCCTCTAGTCATATTCATTGCATGAGGAATTAATCACTTTAACATTAGTTATATAAAAACATGTGAAGGACTTGAAACTAATAAATAACGATCTACAAGACGAATGTTAAGTACTTAGACCAATTTTCTTGTCCCAGTAAAGAAAGACTTGGATCACTTTAAAAGGAGAAAATGCTCCAACCATAAATCCTGCAATCTGTAATAACCAGTAAAATACAAGATTAGAAAAGAAACACATGAATCAACTTGTAGAGAATCCTAGACACACATATAAATACATTATTGTAGAATACAATCCATAAATTGATGATAGGACTTAGGGACTCATTGCACCTTAGTTGTGGTAAACATGTAGAGATATTCTATGCTATATCGCTAAAATCTAAATTGTCAGTACACCCCATCCTACAATATGATTATTTCAATTATCAAGAGCTTCATAAATTACCATGCCACATGGAAAGGAACCATGACTCCAATAAATTCAATTCGCAAAGAGACTATGACCAGTGAGAGCTTACCTAAACTGATCAATAGGTGAATACTATCTTCTTGACCCAAATTGCAAAACTTCCCTTTCTCCATCAGCAACTACTTTCCTTTTTTTCTTGATGAGAAGTAGAAACATTCCACCTGTGAAACATTTCAACAAATACATGGATAATTCGAGTGAGAGGAATAGCACTGGGTAGTTAATTCCGGTGTTATCTCGTCCCACACAAGAAGATAAAAAGAGCTATTTCCATTAACATGAAAGATAATTAGTTCATGGCGCCAGCTACAAAGGGGATTTGAGCACTATGTGTAAAAACTTCCAAATCCAAGTTGAATGCTTTTCTTCTTTTTTTAGTGCTTTTGTAATAAGTTTCTAAGAATGCCCATCAATGATGTTAACCATAAATTGTTGAGTTTAAAATTCTTCGAGTTTGGAACATGTTAGAGTACAAGTCAAAGTGTTTCTATCTCTTCTCAAATTCCTACAAAGGAAACTACCAATGGAAGTATGAGACTATTTAATGTTGAAATTGGAATTGAATAGAAAAGTTGATAGAAATTTATATGTTCTAGAATTCTTCTAATAATGCTCAGAGAGAGAATGGGAAGAGTATTTCTATATCTCAAATAAAACCTTTTTCTAGTTTTAGTACATAAATTAGAAGGTATAGTCTAACACTAAATATACTTTTTTCACATGAATCCAACAAGACAATTTTAAGAATGAATGTGATTTGTTGTTGTTTAAAATGCATTTTTTAATACATAACTACACCTAAATTAGAAAGTTAAAACAATTATTTTTTCATTCAAAATTTACTTTATAGAACCTAATCAACATTAAATAAAATTTACATCATATAAACTTAAATTATTAACATATTCTTTAAAATTTGATGTTGTATCATGTCCCTTTACAATGTTTTATGTGAAACACAAACCATGCCAAGCCTCCTCATTGAAAAAAATGGGATTACAACAATGTCTCTTGATTTTTATATCTTCCAGGCGACTAGAATTCAACACATTCATTTGACCCTGTCAAGATGCACTCATGTACCTTGACACTCATTTACATTATCAGTGATTTGTCTCACATTGGTTAACAGTTTTCATCATTGATCGTTAATCCAATGATTTCTTCCCATGCTCAACTTCGACAAATTAATTCGAATGGTAGGAATTGTACCATGAATTTTGGTTTTGATGAAGACTATATGGTTTTATGGAATAGACAAAAACTTACAACAATATAATTTATTGGGTTCTTGTAGCAGCATGTTCATCTTGCTTTCATTCAACAACAACATGACGACACCACTACAACTCTTTTTCATTCATTTCATTTTTAAGAAAAGCGATAAAATTGGGCCTATTTCAATCAATATGAATTACGTTCCATGGTTTCTACTTCAGCATAGAACACGCAGTCCAAATCAGCAGTTCAAACTCAAAGAAAACAAATTTTTACAAAAATTGACATTTTCTGCAACGACTACGAAAAGTTGCAGTTTCTGTAGCTATTGTTGTAACAACCTATTTTTTTGTTTAAGAAACTTGTTCTAGAGGTAGGTTTGGCAGAAATAATACAAGAAATTGGAGTAGAAATAAACAATTATGAGATTCTAGGTTTTCTCATAATCTGATAAATTGAGTAACACATGGACATAATTAAAAAAAGAGTAATTTTGAAGGGAATTTCATGTGGGTTTTTTAGGAATATTTTCAATTTTTATCTCTCTGGAGAAATTAGGATAGAATTTGGTATTTTTTCACAAAAAATCATTTTCATCATCAAAAGTTGATTATGAAGGCGTGTAGCAGTAGAAAAGGTAAAAATGCATTGTTTCCCTCTTGAAGCACTTAATTTTTCCTTAAAATGAGTAGTGGCATTTATTTTTGTTGCAACATTGGGAAACGTGACATTAGGCAAATTTTGAGGTCTAAAATGGAGCTCCTAAGAAAAATATGTAACCAAAATAAACTTTATAAGAACCAATTTAATTCAAGATGATGATGTCAACCATGGGCGGTGATTCACCATTTTTGGAGTAAAAAATTAAAAATATTAAAAAATAAGAAAATAATAAAACTACCTTTTCAACTTGTCACTAGTACATATGGTCAATTTTCCGACACTTTAGTTCTGACAGTTTTGACGTCTTGTTGGAAAGTTCCCAAGTTCTTCTCAATTTTTTTAATCCCGCCAAAAAGCGTCTTAGCAAACATCGCAATTACAACAAACCTCTCTGAACGTTGGAATTATGATGAAAACCTTGCCAACATCGAAACAATGACGAAATGTCCAACCGTCCGTATTTCGAAAAAACGCTCCAAACCGTTAGTCTTGTGACAAATTGCGACGAAAATGTTGCCAACATCGGTACTCCGACAAAAAGCTCCAAAGCATCGGTCTTGCGATGAAACTTTTGCTAACGTTGGTATTGCGACGAAAACACTGTCAACATTAGTATTGCGACGAAAAGATCCAAGGCGTCGGTATTGCGACGAACTCTAAACCACCGGTCTTGCGACGACGCCCTCCAAACCATCGGACTTTCGACGTTGAACATTCGTATGCCTCGTGTTCATTTAAACAAGTTTTAATGGATTTGACGCCACATTAAAACATAAATTTTAACATAAGGGAAGGTTGGGTTAATTATTACACTCCCGTAAATTCATTTTAGAATATATTTTTGTTAATTAATTTGTTGGTTTTGTTGTT